>CM038142.1:1081997-1295899 GCA_021437245.1 Aegilops speltoides
ACGTAAGCGCACCTTGGGTTCGTCAATCGTGGAAATCACTCCGGACCCCAAAACAAAGTGAGTAATAGTCCACGAACGGGCGAGAATCGCCAAAACAGCGAGTGTTGATGACCGACACGTAAGCGCACCTTGGGGTTCGTCAATCGTGGAAATCACTCCGGGACCCCAAAACAAAGTGAGTAATAGTCCACGAAACGGCCAGAATCGGCCAAAACAAGAAAGTGTTGATGACCAACACGTAAAAGCGCACCTTTGGGTTAAATCAATCGTGGAAATCACCCGGGACCCCAAAACGGTGAGTAATAGTCCACAAACGGGCCAGACTCGGCCAAAACTGCGTGTGTTGATGACCGACACGTAAGCGAACCTTGGGGTTAAATCAATCGTGGAAATCACCCGGGACCCCAAAGCAGTGAGTAATAGTCCACGAACGGGCCAAAATCGCCAAAACAGCGAGTGTAGATGACCGACACGTAAGCGCACCATGGGGTTCGTCAATGGTGGAAATCGCCACGGGACCCCAAAACAAAGTGAGTAATAGTCCACGAAACGGGCGGACTCGCCAAAACGCATGTGTTGATGACCGACACATAAGCGCACCATCGGGTTCGCTCAATCGTGAAAATCACCCGGGACCCCAAAAAAGTGAGTAATAGTCCACGAACGGGCCGAATCGCCAAACAGCGAATGTTGATGACCGACACGTAAGCGCACCTTGGGTTCGTCAATCGTGGAAATCACTCCGGACCCCAAAACAGTGAGTAATAGTCCACGAAACGGGCCAGAATCGCCAAACAGCGAGTGTTGATGACCGACACGTAAGCGCACCTTGGGGTTCGTCAATCGTGGAAATCACTCCGGGACCCCAAAACAGTGAGTAATAGTCCACGAAACGGGCCAGAATCGGCCAAAACAGCGAGTGTTGATGACCGACACGTAAGCGCACCTTGGGTTCGTCAATCGTGGAAATCACTCCGGGACCCCAAAACAGTGAGTAATAGTCCACGAAACGGGCCAGACTCGGCCAAAACTGCGTGTGTTGATGACCGACACGTAAGCGCACCTTGGGGTTCGTCAATCGTGGAAATCACTCCGGGACCCCAAAACAGTGAGTAATAGTCCACGAAACGGGCCAAAATCGGCCAAAACAGCGAGTGTAGATGACCGACACGTAAGCGCACCATGGGGTTCGTCAATGGTGGAAATCACTCCGGGACCCCAAAACAGTGAGTAATAGTCCACGAAACGGGCCAGACTCGGCCAAAACTGCGTGTGTTGATGACCGACACGTAAGCGCACCATCGGGTTCGTCAATCGTGAAAACCACTCCGGGACCCCAAAACAGTGAGTAATAGTCCACGAAACGGGCCAGACTTGGCCAAAACTGCGTGTGTTGATGACCGACAAATGAGCGCACCTTGGGGTTCGTCAATCGTGAAAATCACTCCGGGACCCCAAAACAGTGAGTAATAGTCCATGAAACGGGCCAAAATCGGCCAAAACAGCGAGTGTTGATGACCGACACGTAAGCGCACCTTGGGGTTTGTCAATCGTGGAAATCACTCCCGGACCCCAAAACAGTGAGTAATAGTCCACGAAACGGGCCAGAATCGGCCAAAACTGCGAGTGTTGATAACCGACACGTAAGCGCACCTTGGGGTTCATCAATCGTGGAAATCACTCCAGGACCCCAAAACAGTGAGTAATAGTCCACGAAACGGGCCAGACTCGGCCAAAACTGCGTGTGTTGATGACCGACACGTAAGCGCACCATCGGGTTCGTCAATCGTGAAAATCACTCCGGGACCCCAAAGCAGTGAGTAATAGTCCACGAAACGGGCGGACTCGCCAAAACTGCGTGTGTTGATGACCGACACGTAAGCTTAACCTTGGGGTTAAATCAATCGTGGAAATCACCCAGACCCCAAAACAGTGAGTAATAGTCCACGAACGGGCCAAAATCGGCCAAAACAGCGAGTGTAGATGACCGACACGTAACGCACCATGGGGTTCGTCAATGGTGGAAATCACCACGGACCCCAAAACAAAGTGAGTAATAGTCCACTAAGCGGGCAGACTCGCCAAAACTACGTGTGTTGATGACCGACACGTAAGCGCACCATCGGGTTCGTCAGTCGTGAAAACCACTCCGGACCCCAAAACAGTGAGTAATAGTCCAGGAAACGGGCCAGACTTGGCCAAAACTTCGTGTGTTGATGACCGACAAATGAGCGCACCTTGGGGTTCGTCAATCGTGAAAATCACTCCGGGACCCCAAAACAGTGAGTAATAGTCCATGAAACGGGCCAAAATCGGCCAAAACAGCGAGTGTTGATGACCGACACGTAAGCGCACCTTGGGGTTTGTCAATCGTGGAAATCACTCCAGGACCCCAAAACAGTGAGTAATAGTCCATGAAACGGGCCAAAATCGGCCAAAACAGCGAGTGTTGATGACCGACACTTAAGCGCACCTTGGGGTTTGTCAATCGTGGAAATCACTCCGGACCCCAAAACAGTGAGTAATAGTCCACGAAACGGGCCAGAATCGGCCAAAACTGCGAGTGTTGATGACCGACACGTAAGCGCACCTTGGGGTTCATCAATCATGGAAATCACTCCGGGACCCCAAAACAGTGAGTAATAGTCCACAAACGGGCCAGACTCGGCCAAAACTGCGTGTGTTGATGACCGACACGTAAGCGCACCATCGGGTTTGTCAATCGTGAAAATCACTCCGGGACCCCAAAACAGTGAGTAATAGTCCATGAAACGGGCCAGACTCGGCCAAAACTGCATGTGTTGATGACCGACACGTAAGCGCACCATCGGGTTCGTCAATCGTGAAAATCACTCCGGGACCCCAAAACAGTGAGTAGTAGTCCACGAAACGGGCCAGAATCGGCCAAACAGCGAATGTTGATGACCGACACGTAAGCGCACCTTGGGTTCGTCAATCGTGGAAATCACTCCGGGACCCCAAAACAGTGAGTAATAGTACACGAAACGGGCCAGAATCGGCCAAACAGCAATGAAGTGTTGATGACCGACACGTAAGCGCACCTTGGGGTTCGTCAATCGTGGAAATCACTCCGGGACCCCAAAACAGTGAGTAATAGTCCACGAAACGGGCCAGACTCGGCCAAAACTGCGTGTGTTGATGACCGACACGTAAGCGCACCATCGGGTTTGTCAATCGTGAAAATCACTCCGGGACCCCAAAACAGTGAGTAATAGTCCACGAAACGGGCCAGACTCGGCCAAAACTGCATGTGTTGATGACCGACACATAAGCGCACCATCGGGTTCGTCAATCGTGAAAATCACTCCGGGACCCCAAAACAGTGAGTAGTAGTCCACGAAACGGGCCAGAATCGGCCAAACAGCGAATGTTGATGACCGACACGTAAGCGCACCTTGGGGTTCGTCAATCGTGGAAATCACTCCGGGACCCCAAAACAGTGAGTAATAGTACACGAAACGGGCCAGAATCGCCAAAACAGCGAGTGTTGATGACCGACACGTAAGCGCACCTTGGGGTTCGTCAATCGTGGAAATCACTCCGGGACCCCAAAACAGTGAGTAATAGTCCACGAAACGGCCCAGAATCGGCCAAAACAGCGAGTGTTGATGACCAACACGTAAGCGCACCTTGGGGTTCGTCAATCGTGGAAATCACTCCGGGACCCCAAAACAGTGAGTAATAGTCCACGAAACGGGCCAGACTCGGCCAAAACTGCGTGTGTTGATGACCGACACGTAAGCGAACCTTGGGGTTCGTCAATCGTGGAAATCACTCCAGGACCCCAAAACAGTGAGTAATAGTCCACGAAACGGGCCAAAATCGGCCAAAACAGCGAGTGTAGATGACCGACACGTAAACGCACCATGGGGTTCGTCAATGGTGGAAATCGCTACGGGACACCAAAACAGTGAGTAATAGTCCACGAAACGGGCCAGACTCGGCCAAAACTGCATGTGTTGATGACCGACACATAAGCGCACCATCGGGTTCGTCAATCGTGAAAATCACTCCGGGACCCCAAAACAGTGAGTAGTAGTCCACGAAACGGGCCAGACTCGGCCAAAACTGCATGTGTTGATGACCGACACATAAGCGCACCATCGGGTTCGTCAATCGTGAAAATCACTCCGGGACCCCAAAACAGTGAGTAGTAGTCCACGAAACGGGCCAGAATCGGCCAAACAGCGAATGTTGATGACCGACACGTAAGCGCACCTTCGGGTTCGTCAATCGTGGAAATCACTCCGGGACCCCAAAACAGTGAGTAATAGTCCACGAAACGGGCCAGAATCGGCCAAAACAGCGAGTGTTGATGACCGACACGTAAGCGCACCTTGGGGTTCGTCAATCGTGGAAATCACTCCGGGACCCCAAAACAGTGAGTAATAGTCCACGAAACGGCCAGAATCGGCCAAAATAGCGAGTGTTGATGACCAACACGTAAGCGCACCTTGGGGTTCGTCAATCGTGGAAATCACCCGGACCCCAAAACAGTGAGTAATAGTCCACGAAACGGGCCAGACTCGGCCAAAACTGCGTGTGTTGATGACCGACACGTAAGCGAACCTTGGGGTTCGTCAATCGTGGAAATCACTCCAGGACCCCAAAACAGTGAGTAATAGTCCACGAACGGGCCAAAATCGGCCAAAACAGCGAGTGTAGATGACCGACACGTAAACGCACCATGGGGTTCGTCAATGGTGGAAATCACTCCGGGACCCCAAAACAGTGAGTAATAGTCCACGAAACGGGCCAGACTCGGCCAAAACTGCGTGTGTTGATGACCGACACGTAAGCGCACATCGGGTTCGTCAATCATGAAAACCACTCCGGGACCCCAAAACAGTGAGTAATAGTCCACGAAACGGGCCAGACTTGGCCAAAACTGCGTGTGTTGATGACCGACAAATGAGCGCACCTTGGGGTTCGTCAATCGTGAAAATCACTCCGGGACCCCAAAACAGTGAGTAATAGTCCATGAAACGGGCCAAAATCGGCCAAAACAGCGAGTGTTGATGACCGACACGTAAGCGCACCTTGGGGTTTGTCAATCGTGGAAATCACTCCCGGACCCCAAAACAGTGAGTAATAGTCCACGAAACGGGCCATACTCGGCCAAAACTGCGTGTGTTGATGACCGACACGTAAGCGCACCATCGGGTTTGTCAATCGTGAAAATCACTCCGGGACCCCAAAACAGTGAGTAATAGTCCATGAAACGGGCCAGACTCGGCCAAAACTGCATGTGTTGATGACCGACACGTAAGCGCACCATCGGGTTCGTCAATCGTGAAAATCACTCCGGGACCCCAAAACAGTGAGTAGTAGTCCACGAAACGGGCCAGAATCGGCCAAACAGCGAATGTTGATGACCGACACGTAAGCGCACCTTGGGGTTCGTCAATCGTGGAAATCACTCCGGGACCCCAAAACAGTGAGTAATAGTCCACGAAACGGGCCAAAATCGGCCAAAACAGCGAGTGTAGATGACCGACACGTAAGCACACCATGGGGTTCGTCAATGGTGGAAATCACTCCGGGACCCCAAAACAGTGAGTAATAGTCCATGAAACGGGCCAGACTCGCCAAACTGCGAGTGTTGATGACCGACACGTAAGCGCACCATCGGGTTCGTCAATCGTGGAAATCACTCCGGACCCCAAAACAGTGAGTAATAGTCCACGAAACGGGCCAGACTCGGCCAAAAAAGCGAGTGTTGATGACCGACACGTAAGCGCACCTTGGGTTCGTCAATCGTGGAAATCACTCCGGGACCCCAAAACAGTGAGTAATAGTCCACGAAACGGGCCAGACTCGGCCAAAACTGCATGTGTTGATGACCGACACGTAAGCGCACCATCGGGTTTGTCAATCGTGAAAATCACTCCGGGACCCCAAAACAGTGAGTAATAGTCCATGAAACGGGCCAGACTCGGCCAAAACTGCATGTGTTGATGACCGACACGTAAGCGCACCATCGGGTTCGTCAATCGTGAAAATCACTCCGGGACCCCAAAAAAAGTGAGTATTAGTCCACGAACGGGCCAGAATCGGCCAAACAGCGAATGTTGATGACCGACACGTAAGCGCACCTTGGGGTTCGTCAATCGTGGAAATCACTCCGGGACCCCAAAACAGTGAGTAATAGTCCACGAAACGGGCCAGAATCGGCCAAAACAGCGAGTGTTGATGACCGACACGTAAGCGCACCTTGGGGTTCATCAATCGTGGAAATCACTCCGGGACCCCAAAACAGTGAGTAATAGTCCACGAAACGGGCCAGACTCGGCCAAAACTGCGTGTGTTGATGACCGACACGTAAGCGCACCATCGGGTTTGTCAATCGTGAAAATCACTCCGGGACCCCAAAACAGTGAGTAATAGTCCACGAAACGGGCCAGACTCGGCCAAAACTGCATGTGTTGATGACCGACACGTAAGCGCACCATCGGGTTCGTCAATCGTGAAAATCACTCCGGGACCCCAAAACAGTGAGTAGTAGTCCACGAAACGGGCCAGAATCGGCCAAACAGCGAATGTTGATGACCGACACGTAAGCGCACCTTGGGGTTCGTCAATCGTGGAAATCACTCCGGGACCCCAAAACAGTGAGTAATAGTCCACGAACGGGCGAGAATCGCCAAAAGCAGAAAGTGTTGATGACCGACACGTAAGCGCACCTTGGGTTCGTCAATCGTGGAAATCACTCCGGGACCCCAAAACAGTGAGTAATAGTCCACGAAACGGGCCAGACTCGGCCAAAACTGCGTGTGTTGATGAGCGACACGTAAAGCGCACCTTTGGGTTCGCTCAATCGTGGAAATCACCCGGGACCCCAAAAAAGTGAGTAATAGTCCACGAAACGAAACGGGCCAAAATCGGCCAAAACAGCGAGTGTAGATGACCGACACGTAACCACACCATGGGGTTCGTCAATGGTGGAAATCACTCCGGGACCCCAAAACAGTGAGTAATAGTCCATGAAACGGGCCAGACTCGGCCAAAACTGCGAGTGTTGATGACCGACACGTAAGCGCACCATCGGGTTCGTCAATCGTGGAAATCACTCCGGGACCCCAAAACAGTGAGTAATAGTCCACGAAACGGGCCAGACTCGGCCAAAAATGTGAGTGTTGATAACCGACACGTAAGCGCACCTTGGGGTTCATCAATCGTGGAAATCACTCCAGGACCCCAAAACAGTGAGTAATAGTCCACGAAACGGGCCAGACTCGGCCAAAACTGCATGTGTTGATGACCGACACGTAAGCGCACCATCGGGTTTGTCAATCGTGAAAATCACTCCGGGACCCCAAAACAGTGAGTAATAGTCCATGAAACGGGCCAGACTCGGCCAAAACTGCATGTGTTGATGACCGACACGTAAGCGCACCATCGGGTTCGTCAATCGTGAAAATCACTCCGGGACCCCAAAACAGTGAGTAGTAGTCCACGAAACGGGCCAGAATCGGCCAAACAGCGAATGTTGATGACCGACACGTAAGCGCACCTTGGGGTACGTCAATCGTGGAAATCACTCCGGGACCCCAAAACAGTGAGTAATAGTACACGAAACGGGCCAGAATCGGCCAAAACAGCGAGTGTTGATGACCGACACGTAAAGCGCACCTTGGGGTTAAATCAATCGTGGAAATCACCCGGGACCCCAAAACAGTGAGTAATAGTCCACGAAACGGGCCAGACTCGGCCAAAACTGCGTGTGTTGATGACCGACACGTAAGCGCACCATCGGGTTTGTCAATCGTGAAAATCACTCCGGGACACCAAAACAGTGAGTAATAGTCCACGAAACGGGCCAGACTCGGCCAAAACTGCATGTGTTGATGACCGACACGTAAGCGCACCATCGGGTTCGTCAATCGTGAAAATCACTCCGGGACCCCAAAACAGTGAGTAGTAGTCCACGAAACGGGCCAGAATCGGCCAAACAGCGAATGTTGATGACCGACACGTAAGCGCACCTTCGGGTTCGTCAATCGTGGAAATCACTCCGGGACCCCAAAACAGTGAGTAATAGTACACGAAACGGGCCAGAATCGGCCAAAACAGCGAGTGTTGATGACCGACACGTAAGCGCACCTTGGGGTTCGTCAATCGTGGAAATCACTCCGGGACCCCAAAACAGTGAGTAATAGTCCACGAAACGGGCCAGACTCGGCCAAAACGGCGTGTGTTGATGAACGACACGTAAGCGCACCTTGGGGTTCGTCAATCGTGGAAATCACTCCAGGACCCCAAAACAGTGAGTAATAGTCCACGAAACGAAACGGGCCAAAATCGGCCAAAACAGCGAGTGTAGATGACCGACACGTAACCACACCATGGGGTTCGTCAATGGTGGAAATCACTCCGGGACCCCAAAACAGTGAGTAATAGTCCATGAAACGGGCCAGACTCGGCCAAAACTGCGAGTGTTGATGACCGACACGTAAGCGCACCATCGGGTTCGTCAATCGTGGAAATCACTCCGGGACCCCAAAACAGTGAGTAATAGTCCACGAAACGGGCCAGACTCGGCCAAAACTGTGAGTGTTGATGACCGACACGTAAGCGCACCTTGGGGTTCGTCAATCATGGAAATCACTCTGGGACCCCAAAACAGTGAGTAATAGTCCACGAAACGGGCCAGAATCGGCCAAAACAGCGAGTGTAGATGACCGACACGTAAGCGCACCTCAAGGTTCGTCAATCGTGGAAATCACTCCGAGACCCCAAAACAGTGAGTAATAGTCCACGAAACGGGCCAGACTCGGCCAGAACTGCGAGTGTTGATGACCGACACGTAAGTGCACCATGGGGTTCGTCAATGGTGGAAATCACTCCGGGACCCCAAAACAGTGAGTAATAGTCCATGAAACGGGCCAGAATCGGCCAAAACAATGAGTGTTGATGACCGACATGTAAGCGCACCATGGGGTTCGTCAATGGTGGAAATCACTCCGGGACCCCAAAACAGTGAGTAATAGTCCACAAAACGGGCCAGAATCGGCCAAAACTACGAGTGTTGATGACCGACACTTAAGCGCACCTTGGGGTTTGGCAATCGTGGATATCACTCCGAGACCCCAAAACAGTGAGTAATAGTCCATGAAACGGGCCAGACTCGGCCAAAAACTACGAGTGTTGATGACCGACACGTAAGCGCACCATCGGGTTCGTCAATCGTGAAAATCACTCCGGGACCCCAAAACAGTGAGTAATAGTCCACGAAACGGGCCAGAATCGGCCAAAACTGCGAGTGTTGATAACCGACACGTAAGCGCACCTTGGGGTTCATCAATCATGGAAATCACTCCAGGACCCCAAAACAGTGAGTAATAGTCCACGAAACGGGCCAGACTCGGCCAAAACTGCGTGTGTTGATGACCGACACGTAAGCGCACCATCGGGTTTGTCAATCGAGAAAATCACTCCGGGACCCCAAAACAGTGAGTAATAGTCCACGAAACGGGCCAGACTCGGCCAAAACTGCATGTGTTGATGACCGACACGTAAGCGCACCATCGGGTTTATCAATCGTGAAAATCACTCCGGGACCCCCAAACAGTGAGTAGTAGTCCACGAAACGGGCCAGAATGGGCCAAACAGCGAATGTTGATGACCGACACATAAGCGCACCTTGGGGTTCGTCAATCGTGGAAATCACTCCGGGACCCCAAAACAGTGAGTAATAGTACACAAAACGGGCCAGAATCGGCCAAAACAGCGAGTGTTGATGATCGACATGTAAGCGCACCTTGGGGTTCGTCAATCGTGGAAATCACTCCGGGACCCCAAAACAGTGAGTAATAGTCCACGAAACGGGCCAGACTCGGCCAAAACGGCGTGTGTTGATGAACGACACGTAAGCGCACCTTGGGGTTCGTCAATCGTGGAAATCACTCCAGGACCCCAAAACAGTGAGTAATAGTCCACGAAACGAAACGGGCCAAAATCGGCCAAAACAGCGAGTGTAGATGACCGACACGTAACCGCACCATGGGGTTCGTCAATGGTGGAAATCACTCCGGGACCCCAAAACAGTGAGTAATAGTCCACGAAACGGGCCAGACTCGGCCAAAACTGCGAGTGTTGATGACCGACACGTAAGCGCACCATCGGGTTTGTCAATCGTGGAAATCACTCCGGGACCCCAAAACAGTGAGTAATAGTCCACGAAACGGGCCAGACTCGGCCAAAACTGCGAGTGTTGATGACTGACACGTAAGCGCACCTTGGGGTTCGTCAATCATGGAAATCACTCTGGGACCCCAAAACAGTGAGTAATAGTCCACGAAATGGGCCAGAATCGGCGAAAACAGCGAGTGTAGATGACCGACACGTAAGCGCACCTCAAGGTTCGTCAATCGTGGAAATCAGTCCGAGACCCCAAAACAATGAGTAATAGTCCACGAAACGGGCTAGACTCGGCCAGAACTGCGAGTGTTGATGACGGACACGTAAGTGCACCATGGGGTTCGTCAATGGTGGAAATCACTCCGGGACCCCAAAACAGTGAGTAATAGTCCACGAAACGGGCCAGAATCGGCCAAAACAATGAGTGTTGATGACCGACACGTAAGCGCACCATGGGGTTCGTCAATGGTGGAAATCACTCCGGGACCCCAAAACAGTGAGTAATAGTCCACAAAACGGGCCAGAATCGGCCAAAACTACGAGTGTTGATGACCGACACGTAAGCACACCATGGGGTTCGTCAATCGTGGAAATCACTCCGGGACCCCAAAACAGTGAGTAATAGTCCATGAAACGGGCCAGAATCGGCCAAATTTGCGAGTGTTGATGACCGACACTTAAGCGCACCTTGGGGTTTGGCAATCGTGGAAATCACTCCGAGACCCCAAAACAGTGAGTAATAGTCCATGAAACGGGCCAGACTCGGCCAAAACTGCGAGTATTGATGACCGACATGTAAGCGCACCATCGGGTTCGTCAATCGTGAAAATCACTCCGGGACCCCAAAACAGTCAGTAATAGTCCACGAAACGAGCCAGACTCGGCCAAAACTGCGTGTGTTGATAACAGAAACGTGAGCGCACCTTGGGGTTCGTCAATCGTGGAAATCACTCCGGGACCCCAAAACAGTGAGTAATAGTCCACGAAACGGGCCAGAATCGGCCAAAACAGCGAGTGTTGATGACCGACACGTAAGCGCACCTTGGGGTTCGTCAATCATGGAAATCACTCCGGGACCCCAAAACAATGAGTAATAGTCCACAAACGGGCCAGACTCGGCCAAAACTGCGTTTGTTGATGACCGACACGTAAGCGCACCTTGGGGTTCGTCAATCGTGGAAATCACTCCGGGACCCCAAAACAGTGAGTAATAGTCCATGAAACGGGCCAGAATCGGCCAAAACTGCGTGTGTTGATGACCGACACGTAAGCGCACCTTGGGGTTCGTCAATCATAGAAATCAGTATCCACGAGATCCCATCTTGGGGCCTGTTCCGGAGCTTCGCCGGATGGGGCATCCACCATGGAGGGCTTCTACATCATCACTATAGCCCCTCCGATGAGGTGTGAGTAGTTTACTTTAGACCTTCGGGTCCATAGCTAGTAGCTAGATGGCTTCTTCTCTCTTTTTGGATCTCAATACAATGTTCTCCCACTCTCTCGTGTAGATCTATTCGATGTAATCTTCTTTTTTCGGTGCGTTTGTTGAGAGCGATGAATTGTGGGTTTATGATCCAGTACTATCTATGGAAAATATTTGATTCTTCTCTGAATTCTTTTATGTATGATTGAGTTATCTTTGCAAGTCTCTTGAATTATCTTTTGGTTTGGCCAACTAGATCGGTAGTTCTTGCAATGGGAGAAGTGCTTAGCTTTGGGTTCAATCTTGCGGTGTCCTTACTCGAAGGATGTAACGAGTTGCAAGGCACGTCTTGTATTGTTGCCATCGAGGATAACAAGATGGGTTTTTATCATATTGCATGAATTTATCCTCTACATCATGTCATCTTGCTTACGGTGTTACTCTGTTTTTACTTAATACTCTAGATGCATCTTTGGATAGCGGTCGATGAGTGGAGTAATATTAGTAGATGCGTAATCATTTCGATCTACTTGTTTTGGACGTGATGCCTATATACATGATCATTGCCTAGATATACGCATAACTATGCTCAATTCTGTCAATTGCTCAACAGTAATTTGTTCATCCACCGTAGAATACTTATGCGCTTGAGAGAAGCCACTAGTGAAACCTATGGCCCCTGGCTCTATTCTCATCATATCAATCTATATCACTTTATTTACTTTCTTTGTTTTTACTTTGCCTTTACTTTTACTTCGCATCTATCTATCAAAAATACCAAAAATATTATCTCTATCAGATCTCACTCTCGTAAGTGACCGTGAAGGGATTGACAACCCCTAAGCGTTGGTTGCGAGTTGCTATCGCTTTGTGTAGGTATGAGGGACTCAGCGTGGTCTCCTCTTGGATTGATACCTTTGTTCTCAAAAACTGAGGGAAATACTTACGCTACTTTACTGCATCATCCTCTCCTCTTCGGGGAAATACAACGCAGTGCTCAAGAGGTAGCAACAACTTACTTGAAGGATCTTACTCAATCCATAGGTAGGTATGGTGGACTCTCATGGCAAAACTGGGTTTAAGGATATTTGGAAGCATAAGTAGTATCTCTACTTGGTGCAAGAAATTTGGTTAGCATGAGGGGGAAAGGCAAGCTCAACATGGTTGGCAGGTTAATGACAATATACTTTAACTGAGATGTGAGAAAACATAAACCATTATGGTGTCTTCCTTGTCCAACGTCAACTCTTTTAGCATGTCATACTTAATGAGTGCTCCCAATCATAAAAGATGTCCAAGATAATATATTTGTATGTGAACCTCTTTTTCCTTATTACTTCCTATTAATTGCAACGATGACCAAAACTACGTTTATCAACTCTCAACAACTTTTATGCCTCATACTTTCTATGTGTGAAGTCATCACTAACCATAGGATGAATATGAACTCTTTTATTCTCTACTTTCTCAAGATCATAGGAAGATAGCAAAGCCCTTGACTCAACACTAATCTTTATTATAGATAGCTCACGGACTCGATTACAATAAGAGATCACATCGCAAAACTCGAAACTACTTGATATCAAAACTTCAATCTACTAGATCAAGATACTACTAAAGGGATCGAACTAAATAAAACGGTAAAGATAGGAGTGTGATGGTGATACAATACCGGGGCACCTCCCCCAAGCTTGGTAGTTGCCAAGGGGAGTGCCCATACCCACGTGATTATGTACTCGGAGGTGATGGAGGTGGTGATGATGATGGTGGATAATCGCACATCAAGCGTAAAAGCTCCTCCAGCTTGCGGATAATGCCCTTGAGTCCGGCGATATGATCCTTCAACAAAATATTCTCCTGCGTGAGATACTTGTTCTAAATGCGAGCCAATTCAATCATCTTGAAAGCTTCAAGCTCTGTTGGAGTAAAGAGGTTAGGTAAGGTTTGAGGGATGTCTTCTTCTTCCACCGCCGGAGCTTGGACCTCCGTGGCCTTCTTGATCCCTTCCTCCTTGTTGATCTCTTCCGGTTCTTCTCTTTGCATCTCTATCTTAAATAGCCAAGCATCCTTGTCTTCATTGCTGAAGGAGGGCGACGTCATGGTGCTCTAGATCTATTCCTTTTCGGAGTCTGGAACATTCTGGAAGTGTCCCTTATGTATTCCTCCAGGGTTACGGTTTCGATAATATTAGTTTCAACATTGATAAGATTACCTGAGATGTAATGTTTAATTCTTTGACCGCTCACCACCCTCGGACTTGTGCCTTCAAAGTTGTTGATTTTTATGGCACCAGAATGATAGACCTCCTTGATAACGTAAGGACCTTCCCATTTAGAGAGAAGGTTTCCTACAAAAAATCTTAAACGAGAGTTGAATAACAACACATAATCACCTACGTTAAACTCACTCTTTTGTATCCTTTTGTCATGCCAGCATTTGACTTTTTCTTTGAATAGCTTGGCATTCTCATAGGCTTGGGTTCTCCATTCATCAAGTGAGCTAATGTCAAACAACCTCTTCTCACCGGCAAGTTTGAAGTCATAGTTGAGCTCTTTAATAGCCCAATATGCTTTATGTTCAAGTTCAAGAGGTAAATGACACACTTTTCCATAAACCATCTTATATGGAGACATACCCATAGGATTTTTGTATGTAATTCTATAGGCCCATAATGCATCATCAAGTTTTTTGGACCAAATATTTCTAGATCTATTGACAGTCTTTTGCAAAATGAATTTGAGCTCTCTATTTCTCAACTCGACTTGACCACTAGACTATGGATGATAAGGATATGCGATTCTATGATTAACATCATACTTAGCAAGCATCTTACGGAAAGCACCATGAATAAATATCTAGGGACTCCAAACCTCGGAAAAATAACTTCTTCAAGCATTTTAATAGAAGTGTTATGATCAGCACTACTAGTTGGAATAGCTTCTACCTACTTAGTAACGTAATCAACAGCAACTAAAATATGTGTATAACCATTAGAGGCAGGAAAAGGTCCCATATAATCAAAGCCCCAAACATCAAACAGTTCAATAACAAGAGAGTAATTCATAGGCATTTCTTGACGTCTACTAACCTTACCAATTCTTTGACATTCATCACAAGATAAGACAAACTTACGAGCATCTTTGAAGAGAGTAGGCCAATAAAAACCAGATTGCAGTACCTTGTGTGCAGTTCTATCTCCAGCGTGGTGTCCTCCATAGGATTCAGAGTGGCACTTGCGTAGGATCTGTTCCTGTTCATGCTCAGGCACACAACATCTAATAACACCATCTACTCCTTCTTTATAAAGGTGTGGGTCATCCCAGAAGTAATGTCTTAAATCATAAAAGAACTTTTTCTTTTGCTGGTATGTGAAACTAGGAGGTATAAATTTAGCAACAATGTAATTAGCATAATCAGCGTACCAAGGAGCAGTACGAGAAGCATTAACGATCGCTAATTGTTCATCAGGAAAGCTATCATCAATGGGTAGTGGGTCATCAAGAACATTCTCTAACCTAGACAAGTTGTCTGCAACGGGGTTCTCGGCTCCCTTTCTATCAATAATATGTAAATCAAATTCTTGGAGCAGGTGAACCCATCTAATGAGTCTAGGCTTAGCATCTTTCTTTTCCATAAGATATTTAATAGCAGCATGATCAGTGTGAATAGTAACTTTGGAATCAACAATATAAGGTCTAAACTTATCACATGCAAACACAACTACTAAGAATTCTTTTTCAGTAGTAGCATAATTTCTCCAGGCGCAGTATCAAGAGTCTTACTAGCATCTTGGATAACATTCAATTTCTTATCAACTCTTTGCCCTAGAACAGCACCTACTGACATAATCACTAGCATCACACATAATTTCAAGGGTAAATTCCAATCGGTAATTTGAACAATAGGTGAAGTAATCAAAGCTTTCTTAAGTATTTCAAATGTTTCTACACAATCATCATCAAAGACAAAAGGAATATATTTTTGCAATAAATTAGTGAGAGGCCTAGAGATTTTAGAAAAGTCCTTAATGAACCTCCTATAAAAACCAGCATGACCAAGGAAACTTCTTATACCTTTTATGTCCTTGGGACATGGCATCTTTTCAATAGCATCAACTTTAGCTTTATCAACTTCAATACCTCTCTCGGAAATCTTATGCCCCAAGACAATGCCTTGATTAACCATAAAGTGACACTTTTGCCAATTCAGGACGAGACTAGTGTCTTTGCATCTCTGCAAAACTCGATCAAGGTTGCTCAAGCAATCATCAAAAGAGGATCCATAAATGGAGAAATCATCCATGAATACCTCACAAATCTTTTCACAAAAGTCAGAGAATATAGCCATCATGCATCTTTGAAAAGTAGCAGGTGCATTACATAAACCAAAAGGCATACGTCTATAAGCAAAAGTACCAAAAGGGCAAGTAAAAGTAGTTTTTGATTGATCCTCAGCTGATACAGGTATTTGAGAGAAATCAGAATAACCATCTAGAAAGCAGATATGTCTATGTTTGGATAGTCTTTCTAGCATTTGATCAATAAAAGGTAAAGGGTAATGATCTTTCTTAGTAGCCTTATTTAATTTACGGAAATCAAGTACCATCCTATAACCTATAATAATTCTTTGCGGGGTCAATTCATCTTTATCATTAGGAACAACGGTAATACCTCCCTTTTTAGGAACACAGTGGACAGGGCTTACCCATTCACTATCAGCAACAGGATAAATTATACATGCCTCAAGGAGCTTTAGTATCTCCTTTCTTACCACTTCTTTCATCTTGGGATTCATTCGTCGTTGAGGATCTCTAACTGGTTTAGCATCGGCCTCCAAATTAATTTTGTCTTGGCATAACATGGGACTAATGCCCCTAAGATCATCCAGAGTATATCCAATAGCAGCGCGGTGCTTCTTCAGAGTTTTCAATAATCTTTCTTCTTCTTGCTCTGAAAGGTTAGCACTAATAATAACAGGATATATTTTCTTTTCATCAAGATAAGCATACTTAAGATTATCAGGTAACGGTTTGAGTTCAAACACGGGATCACCCTTGGGTGGAAGGGGATCCCCAAGAATTTCAACAGGAAGGTTGTGTTTCAGCATAGGTTCCTATTTAAGGAACACTTCATCTATTTCCCTTCTTCCCTTCATAAACATTTCGTTTTCATGGTCTAGCAAATATTGTTCTAACGGATCAGTAGGAGGTACGGCAATGGAAGTAAGACCAATAATCTCATCCTTACTAGGTGATTCTCTATCACGAGGTTGTCTACGAAACTTAGCAAAATTAAACTCATGAGACATACCCTCTAAGCCAATTGTAACAGTATTCTTTTCACAATCAATCTTAGCATTAACTGTATTCAAGAAGGGTCTACCAAAAATAATCGGACAAAAAACATCTTGTGGGGAACCAAGAAAAAGAAAATCAGCAGGGTATTTAACCTTCCCACACAAGACTTCAACATCTCCAACTATCCCAACTGGTTTAATGGTATCCCTATTAGCAAGCTTAATAGTAACATCCATGTCTTCCAATTCAACGGGTGCAATGTCGTGCATAATTTCTTTATATAAGTCATAGGGTATCGCACTAGCACTAGCACCCATATCACATAAACCATGATAACAATGATCTCCTATCTTAACGGAAATAACAGGCGTGCCTACCACAGGTCTATGTATCCTAGCATCTGGTCTAGCAATATTAGCAGTCTCACCACAGAAATAAATAACATGCCCATCTAAATCATCATCCAAGAGATCTTTAACCATAGCAATACTAGGTTCAACTTTGACTTGCTCGGGAGGTGTATAAGTCCTAGTATTACTCTTACGAACAACAAATCGAAGTTTTAGCATGATCTTTATCCTAACAGAAAAGGAGGTTTCTCAACATAAGTAGTAGGAACAATAGGATCACTATAGGTGACAGTCTTTTCTTCAACTGTAATAGGTGCAACTACTTTTACTTCAAGGGGAGGATTATATTTGAAGCACTTCTCTTTAGGGAGATCAACGTGAGTAGCAAAAGATTCACAGAAAGAAGCTACTATCTCAGAGTCAAGTCCATACTTAGTGTTAAATCCACGAAAATCATCGGTATCCATAAAAGATTTAACACAATAGAACTTAGGTGTCATACCTGACTCCTTACCATCGTCTGAACCCCAATCTTCAGAGTTGCGTTTAATTCTTTCCAATAAGTCCCATTTGAAATCAATAGTCTTCAGCATATAAGAACCAGCACCGGAAGTATCGAGCAGGTTGCGATCATTGAGAGAAAGTCGAGCATAAAAATTTTGAATAATCATTTCTCTGGAGAGCTCATGATTGGGGCATGAATATAACATTGATTTGAGCCTCCCCCAAGCATGAGAGATGCTTTCTCCTTCGCGAGGCCAGAAATTATATATGTAATTACGATCACGATGAACAAGATGCATAGGATAGAACTTCTCGTGAAATTCCAACTTCAATCATTTATAATTCCAAGATCTCGTATCATCACATAGCCTATACCATGTCAATGCATCTCCCTTCAAAGAAAAAGGGAAGACCTTCCTCTTGACAACATCATCGGGAATACCTGCAAGCTTAAATAATCCACAAACTTCATCCACAAAGGTAAGGTGTAAATCGGGATGCAATGTTGCATCTCCTACAAATGCATTAGCTAGCAGTTTCTCTATCATACCTGAAGGAATCTCAAAGTAAATATTTTCAAAAATTTCAGTAGGTTGAGGAGCAACTCTTTGCTCTTCTGGTCGGGGTGAAGATACCCCGAACAAGCCCCTCAAAGGATTAGTTTCCATAGTGACAAGTAACAGAAAATTTCAGCACACTATATAAATGTTTCCTTACCAAGTTCCACTCACCAAAAGTGCTACACTCCCCGGCAACGGCGCCATAAAAGAGTCTTGATGACCCACAAGTGTAGGGGATCTATCGTAGTCCTTTCGATAAGTAAGAGTGTCGAACCCAACGAGGAGTAGAAGGAAATGATAAGCGGTTTTCAGTAAGGTTTTCTCTGCAAGCACTGAAATTGTAGGTAATAGATAGTTTTGTGATAAGCTAAATTGTAATGAGTAACAAGCAATGAAAGTAAATAAAGTGCAGCAAGGTGGCCCAATCCTTTTGTAGCAAAGGATAAGCCTGGACGATTTCTTATAATGAGAAAGGAGCTCCCGAGGACACATGGGAATTATCGTCAAGCTAGTTTTCATCAGTTCATATGATTCGCGTTCGGTACTTTGATAATTTGATATGTGGGTGGACCGGTGCTGGGGTACTGCCCTTACTTGGACAAGCATCCAACTTATGATTAACCCCTATTGCAAGCGTCCGCAACTACAAAAGAAGTATTAAGGTAACCCTAAGCACAACATTAAACATATGGATCCAAATCAGCCCCTAATGAAGCAACACATAAAGTAGAGTTTAAGCTTCTATCACTCTAGCAACCCATCATCTACTTATTACTTCCCAATGCCTTCCTCTAGGCTCAAATAATGGTGGAGTGTCATGTAGTCGACGTTCACATAACACCACTAGAGGAAAAGACAACATACATCTCATCAAAATATCGAACGAATACCAAATTCACATGACTACTAATAGCAAGAATTCACCCATGTCCTCAGGAACAAATGTAAATACTCACAAAGCATATTCATGTTCATAATCATAGGAGTGATAATATGAATTAAAGATCTGAACATATGATATTCCACCAAGTAAACAAAATAGCATCAACTACAAGGAGTAATCAACACTACTAGCAACCCACAGGTACCAATTTAGAGTTTGGATACAAGATTCTTTACAAGAGATGAACTAGGGTTTTGAGAGGAGATGGTGCTGGTGAAGATGTTAATGGAGATTGAACCCCTCCCAATGAGAGGATCATTGGTGATTACGATGGTGATGGTTTCCCCCTCCCGGAGGGAAGTGTCCCCGGCAGAACAGCTCTGCTGGAGCTCTAGATTGGTTCCGCCAAGGTTCCGCCTCGTGGCGGCGGAGTTTCGTCCCGTAAGTTTGCCCATGATGTTTTCCAGGGTAAAAGCCTTCATATAGCAGAAGATGGACACTGGAGGGCCACCAGGGGGCCCAGGAGACAGGGGGCGCGCCTAGTAGGGGTGGGCGCACCCCCCACCCTCCTGGCCAGGGTGTGGGAGTGCAGAATAGGTTTCCAATGTTTGCTCCTTTTCCAGCCAGAATTCCAGCTGCCAGCATTCCCCCTCTTCATAGTAAACCTTGTAAAATAAGAGAAAATAGCCATAATTATTGAGATATAACGTGCAATAACATCTCATAATGCAATAAATATTGATATAAAAGCATGATGCAAAATGAACGTATCACCTTCTTATCTACATACCCAGGTGGTTGTCTTATGTAAACCTCCTCTTCCAGAACACCATGCAAAAACGCGTTCTGAATGTCTAGCTGTCTCAAGCTCCATCCCCTGGACACAGAAATAGCTAACACAAGCCTAATGGTTGCAGCTTTGTCAACAAGACTGAAAGTATCTTCATAATCCAAACCATAACGTTGTTTGAAGCCTTTTGCAACCAAACGAGCTTTATACCTGTCAATGGAACCATATGCCTTTCTTTTGATTCTATAAACCCACTTACAATCAATAATATTTTTACCTCTTTTCTCTGGTACAAGATGCCAAGTCTTGTTCCTCATGAGCGCCGAATACTCTTCGTCCATTGTATTTTTCCATTTGGGATCTCCTAGTGCATCTTCTAGTGTTGTTGGTTCTCCTGCGATACACAACATACCATATGGAATAGTACCATCAGTTCTGACCTTTGGATTTTTATACCTTTTTGAGACCGACTCATGACACGTGAAGTTGTAACTTGTTGAGGCTGGCTTCGACGTGTGCGTGTTGGTCGTGCTGCAGGAGATGGCGCAGAAGACTCAGGCACAGAAGATCATCAGGAGTTCTCACATTCGCTTTCCACAGCAGATCTGGAACCCAACTGTGTGGCCTGAGGTGCGTCTGGTTCATCTAGGTAAACGGCCGCAGAAGATCCGCCACTACCGCTGGCACATGCGCGTGGGGCAGATATCCCGAAGCGGGCCCCCCAAAATCTGCTGTCGTTGTCGCCTGCCCGCGCGTGGGATGCGGTGCGGAGTGCGGCTCGTCCGCATGTGATGATGTGGCAGAAGCCGACTAGCGCGGTGAAGGGAATAGGCAGGGCGCGTGATTCGGTGCGTATCTCCGCGCGTGATCCATGGTAGTTAGGCGAACAGGAGTTCCAGGTGACTCCAGATTCGCCTCGTGCTCCATGCCAACCTCGTCTTCTTCTGGTGCATGCAATATAGGATCATTTTCTACAAAAAATTGATCATTTTCTCCACCATTTTCTGCTTTGTTTTCTACAGTATGATCCTGCACACATGGAGACACAGTCCTACTGGTAGGATCATCAGTTGGATTAGTACAATTGTCGCCCCCATGATCAGAGTTTTGGAGATGTGGTGGAAGAAGAAGGATTGCTTGTTTGAGAAGTGCTCTGGCATTGGGATGAAGGGATTCAAATGGAAATACTAACTCATCAAATACTACATCATGAGATATATAAACTCTACCAGTGGGAACGTCTAGGCACTTAACTCCTTTGTGAATGGGACTATACCCAAGAAATACACATTTCTTTGAACGATATGCGAGCTTACGTGTATTATATGGTCTAAGGTTGGGCCAACAAGCACACCCAAATAAACGTAGCGACTTATAATCAGGTGAAATGCCAAGGAGGCGTGTGATGGGAGTTTCAAAGTTGATGACATTGCTGGGTAGCAAGTTGATGAGGTATGTAGCAGTCAAGAAGGCTTCATCCCAGAATTTTAGTGGCACAGATGAGTTTGCTAGTAGAGCTAGTCCTACTTCAACAACATGGCGATGCTTCCTTTCAGCGGAGCCATTCTGTTGATGTGCATGAGGGCATGCAACATGATGTGACACACCAAGTTCTTGAGAAAATAGATTGAGTTTTCTGTATTCGCCTCCCCAATCGGTTTGCATGGCGATGATTTTAGTGTTTAGTTTGCGCTCAACAAGATTTTGAAAGTTCTTGAAAACCTTGAAATACTTCGGATCGTTTCTTGAGAAGGTAGATCCAGGTAAACTTGCTATAGTCGTCAATGAAACTAACATAATATGAATGTCTACCAATGGAGGTGGGTGCTGGCCCCCACACATCTGAAAACACAAGCTGCAAAGGTGCAGGGGAAATACTGGTAGATATTGGATATGGCAACTGATGACTTTTAGCTTGTTGACATGGATCACACACAGACTCAATACTAGACTCATGAGAGTATGGAAGCTTATCTTGCTAAGAACAAATTTAACAATGACTGACGAAGGATGACCTAGTCTACTATGCCACTTTGATGAGGAAGGCTTGACAACAACAAAAGCCTGTTTATTTAATGGAGTCGATGAAGATATGAGCGGGTAGAGACCTCCGACGCATTTGCCCCTAAGAAGGATTCTCCTCGTGTCCAAGTCCTTTACCAAAAATAAATATGGATAAAATTCAATGAGAACACGATTATCAATGGTAAATCTATGAACAGAAAGGAAACTCTTAGATGTTGTGGGCACATATAGAACCTTCTTAAGATGCAAGTTTTTCATGGGGGTTTTAACAATTGAACTACCAACATGAGTTATTTCCATACCAGAACCACTTGCAGTGTGCACTTGGTCGTGTCCTCGATACTTGTCTCTGACCGTCAGCTTGTCAAGCTCTCCTGTAATGTGATTGGTGGCACCGGAGTCTGCATACCAGTTTGTATCGATGCCGTAGGAGTCGGTGACGACGTTTGCCTCCTTCTCTTCATACTCATCTTCCTCATAGAGATCCCAACACTCACGGGCACCCCCGCGGTGATGCTTGAGGCATATTTGGCACTCGGGATAGTCCCGGTGTAGTGGGTGTTGCTGCTGCTGTTGTTGGGGACGACCGCCTCTCCTGTTGCCGCTACTTGAAGAAGAGGAGGGCGAGCGCCTCCCTCGGCCGCGGCCTCTGTTGCCGCGCCCGCGCCCTCTGTCGCGAGGCTGGCCACGCCCCTTGTACACCATGTTGGCGGAGTTGTTGAAGCCAGCTTTTGAACCGTCGCCTAGCATCTCCACCTGCTGATCGAAGGCGGCGATATGGGCGAAGAGTTTTCTATGGTGATGGAGGTGTTGATGGCGCCAATCACCACCACGACCGGATCATAGTCCCGATCAAGACCAGCGAGGACATAGTCCACCATCTCTGGATCAGAGACAGGCCGGCCTGCTGCAGCAAGTTCATCCCCCAGATTTTTCATCCGGGCGATGTAGGAGGTGCTCGACATGGAGCCCTTCTTGGTGGTGGTGATGGCAATTCTCAAGTTCGTGATTCGAGATTGAGACTGCGAAGCAAACATGGTGATCATAGCAGTCCACAAATCAAAAGTATTTTCTTTACTCACAACTTGGGCGAGGATTTCTTTTGACAGCGATTTCAGATGATGGCTGAGAACTTGCTAATCTTTGGACAGCCATGGCGCGTACAGAGGGTTAGGCACCGTGACCGTCGTCTTGTCCGACTGCTGCTGCTCCACCGTCTTCGGGGGCGCTGCGTCGGTTCCATCCAGGAGGCCGGTGACCTGCACTCCTCGCAGGCCTGGCATCACCTGAGCCTTCCAGAGGAGAAAGTTCCCCTTGGTAAGCTTCTCGGCCGGTGGCGCTCCGAGGTTGAGGGAGACAGGGACCGAGGACGACATGGCGATCTGTTTTTGGTGATCGGCGGAGCTTTGGCTAGATAGATGGAAAGAGGATGGCACTGTATACCATGTCAGATGGAAGCGTTCCTACTCTCCATAGGGAGCTGCGTGGGTTTATATTGATCGATGGAAGGAAGAGCCCCTTGTCGTGGCTTACACGAAACACCCGATCGCTAGGATGCAGGTTTGTTACAGAAGATAAAGATAGGAGTTGTCACGCGAGAGGGAGAGAAGATAAACAGTTGAGATTACAATATGTCTCTAAGTCTAACAAAATAGTATTTTTTTTCTTAAGCATAGGTGCTTATTTATGCATGGTAGAAGCTTAATTAGGCGTCTCGTCTATAAAAATAGGAACTGGTGCTTCAAAAAAACCTGGTTTACATTTCTAAGCACCTCTCTAAGCATCTAGCATTGTATAAAGCCTAAGTGCACGTGCGTGCTCCCACTCATTTGCCGCTTGCAGGTTGAGTTCACCCCACTACTTTTTTTCCCATGGAGCACTAGTTAACCGGTCAGTCATGCACTCGCGCCATTTAAAAAAAACTAGCTGCACCTGCTGACTCTCATGAGATCACTTATTTTGAGAGCCAAAATACTATTCCCTCCGTTCCATAATATAAGAACGTTTTTGACACTAGTGTAGTAAAAACGTTCTTATATTTTGGGACGGATGGAGTACTATATATGTAACGTTGCACTGTCACGCGACCGAGATCATTTTGCCTAATTACAGTGTCAGAACATTGACAATGGAACGTTAATCTTGTGCTAATTTGGATTCTTGCCTGTCGAAGGGTGTTGTCCAGGTTGCAGTGGATGCACGTCAAGAAGCTGGTGGTCGAATTGGATTGCAAGGCAGTCGTGGCGATGTTGAGTGACCCGTCAAAAAACTGTTCATGGTGGGGCTTGTGATTGAGGAGATCAAGGGACTACTGAATACAAGGATGAGAAAAACGTAATTTGTGCGTGTCGTTATGCAAATGGAGTTGCCCATACTTGAGCAAAGTTTGGTTTAGTGTTCTTCTAGATTGTATCTTGCACATTTCCTCACTGAAAACCCTTGATATTTACGAATGTATAAGACACAATTTTACCCCTAGAAAAGAGAAAGAACAAGCGAATTGAGCATAACTCAGATGGTTAGGTTGCTTGTGATGGGATCAACCCACTTGGGTTCAAGTCCTACATTAGCACTTTAGCTCGCATTTTTCAGGGTTTATTT
Source organism: Aegilops speltoides (assembly GCA_021437245.1). NCBI lineage: Eukaryota > Viridiplantae > Streptophyta > Magnoliopsida > Poales > Poaceae > Aegilops > Aegilops speltoides. The sequence goes on from CM038142.1 coordinate 1,106,591, forward strand.
CAGTCTTTTCGACGATGTACGTTTAATGCGAGAAGACGTTTTTGTGACAACGAGAGTACGAGACATCTGTGGTGTTGTCAGTGTGGGGTGGTGTCACTGCGACGTTCACGTGCGTTATCGGCCCTCGCTCTCTGTTGCATGCATGGATGCGGGGCCCACCCTCAGGCTTCAGCTCGTCCGTCTCCGTCCTTGTCGGACGGGAGGTGCGTCAACTTTGATGCATGCATCATCTATTCATCAGGGTGAGTTATATATTAAATAAATTTGATTAACTAAGTAACCTCTCTTCCCTTCGTGGACTCCCCAAATCACCCCTGCCTGGGCGGACAGCTCGGTCTCTGATCAATCAAAAAAGTCGGCCCATATGGACTCCTCATACTGTCCCCAAATGCCCGAACTGACAGGCACCCCTCTTATCCAGATCAAATCTAGGGCAGGTATGGGAAAACCCGGGCGTGGCGCATCTGTCACATCAGACCACACAGGCCGACCCACCGTAAATTACACTAAATTTCCCTTCGAACTTGCCGATTCGTCCTTCTTTCTCTCCTCTATTCTCCTCGTCCAGCTGTCCGTCCCTAACTCCGCCATCGCCCTTGCTCCGCTGCCGATTTAGCTCAGAGCGCCAGCCGCTATTCAAAACACTCCACGGTATCTATCCTCGGTGGGCAACATTTCTGAAGACCATATTTTATCCCCAAGGCAATGAACAAAGCCAGTTTGCAACAAAGCAAAAAACAGTTAGCAAGGGTGTGCAGAGCACATTCATAATGCTTCAAGCTCATTGGGAATTGTTCGTAGAGCTAGCTGCAAGCAAGTGGGGGGAATCAGAGACTTTGTGGGAGTTGATGACATGTTATGTCATTTTGCACAATATGATTATCAAGGACGAGGTTGATGGGGTAACCCTAAGCCCTAATCCATGATTTTGACAAGCCTGGGGAACAGTCCAGATCCCGGAACAGCATGATGCAGCTCAGCTTATCAATTTTCTGTAGATGCATCAAAATCTTCGAGATCATCAGGTGCACGCACAACAACTCAATGATCTTGTGAAGTATATGTGGACCCACAATGGAAAACAAAGAGTTAATGTTTGAATTGTGCACTTCAACTAAATTTTATGTCTGAGCTATGCATTTTTGCTACCATCAAATGTTTATTTACATGTGATATTCACGTGTATGATGGACGTGCATTGATTGTATGAATTTTAGGGGCTGCATTAATATTTGATGAGTGTGGCTGCCCGACATCCAGTATTAGGGGCCATCCGGGGCCGTCCACGACCGCGTCCGGGCGCCCCCGCGGATGTTTGAGGGGCCGAATTTGTCAAGTCTGGCTATAGATGCTCTTATTGAACACCTGCCTGTCCACCTGATCTCATAGATGGATCCGATGGTACACAAATCACCGGGACCAAAGAAGAAGCCGAAGGAACCATTATGTAACACAGCGGCCACCATCTCCAGAAGGGCCGAAATGATGGACAAAAGGGACATATCTAAGGGCATCACCAAAGCGAACCCTCAAATCGCTCGCATCGGTTCAAAGCGCGCAGTCCGAACGTGTTTTGCCATCCAACATGGCCATGTATTGGTCCGCTTGGCGGTCCGGACAACGTTCATTTTCCTCAAACCGAAGACAAACAAAGGGGGGCTTTGTGATGACTCCGGACATCAACATGACGAACCAAAAGCAACCATGCGTCCTCTCTCCATCTGGATGGCAGAAAGCCACTTCTAATATTTTTTATCTTTGGTGGAAGGCTTTGAAAGCTCGTAGCATGTTTTAGCGGAAGCCACTTCGTTTAATTTTTCTTTTTCAAGATTTCGGCGGAAACTACTTATTATAACCATGCATGCTAGCTTGCTCGGCCGTGGTTTGCCATCCAATGCGGTCCTGTATCGATTCGTTCGGTCCAGAACTCCAGACTTCCATTTTCCGGCAAACCGGAGAAAAATAAAGGAGGCTCTGCGCGAGTTTGGACATCCACGTGACGAAACAAAAACAGGCACGTGCCCTCTCTCCGTCCGGATGGAAGGCTTTGAAAGCTCCTAGCATGTTTTCGAGGAAGCTACTTTGTTTATTTTTTCTTCAAGCTTTTGGCAGAAACTGCTTATTATAACCATCCATACTATCTTGCTTTGGCGGATGCTAGCTAGTAATTGGCGGATATTTTATTTGATAGCTATTAGCGTTTGGCGGAAGCAAACTAGTCTGGCCAATGTGTTTTGCGGAAGCTAGCTAGTTACATACTCCCTTCGTCCGGAAAGTTTGTTCCTCAAATAAATGTATCTAGCATCAAAATGAATATAGCTAGCACCAAGTTAGAGTTAGATATATACATCCATTTGAGGGATAAGTTTGAGACAAAAAAATTCGAACGGAGGAAGTACTGTTGTACAATTAGAGCTTGCTATTAGCGCTAGAAATTCTCGTTAGTACTATATTCCGGTTAGAAGTACAATTAGCAGTGTCCAAGTTAGATTTACATGCATTTGCATTTGGCGGAAGGTTGCGGCTGGCCTGCGGATAGATACTGTGTTCGATTAGAGGGTCGGCGTTGGACATGACCTAATGCTTACGACAAAGGAAACTACAACGTCCACGGTAGATAGGGACCTGTTTGCACACCTCCGATGGGGGGTTGATCTACACCTGCGGAGGAGGTTGCGAAGCTGGGCGAACTCTATATTGCGTTTGGGCTGTGGTTGCGTACGTTTAATGAGACGACACGTGTGTGCGTTTAATCACCTGTAGTTTTCGACTAGAGCAAGAGTATTTCTCTCCAAATTTAAAGCATGTGTGAATCGATATACCATGTACTCACTTCGTTCCTAAATATTTGTCTTTTTAGAGATTTTAAATGAACTACCACATACGGATGTATATAGACATATTTTGAAGTGTACATTCACTCATTTTGCTCCGTATGTAGTCACTCAAATATTTAGAAACGGAGGGAGTTGTACATGGGCACGTCCAATTTAATTTATTTTGTATACACGGCCGCCGTCGCCGTGTACACGGGCACGTTGCCGCGTCTGAACGAAGTACGTAGTAGTGTACCTTTCCTTAGTTTTAACACACACGTATCTACCTCGCCTCCCGATTTTTTTTTTTTTTTTTTGCATGACCAAGGCTTGCCACGCATCCATCCAACTGGGCTGGGCGCATTAATTATGGAATGCGTGACTCTGAGAAATACTGGGTTAAAACTTCCGGTTAAAACTATTACTACTACAGTACTCCATTGTAGATCACATTGCAAAGGAGAACGGCTGCCCGCCACTGTGCGAACAAGCACTGCAAACCATAACATCGCCGACTAGAAAGAAATACTTCATTGAGGCATAGCCGCCGCCGAAGATGACACGATCGAGATGTAGAGACTAGAGGATACCTAGATCGCTAGTCCGGCACCATTACCTCCACCAATGCTGCGCCGCCACGGAAGATTTTATTAAGTAAGCATAGCTGCCATCACCACCGGAAGGGCCAAAGCGACAGACATCGAAAACCAACCTAAAAAGTAGCTTCAAATTAGGGAAAGCTGCAACTCCATCTATGTGGATGGGAAAAGTGGATAACGGGTTCCGTAGAAGCCCCCCCCCCCTCTCTAAATCCCGCTGGCGCCGGTGCTCTTCCTCATCTCACTCATCGCTGGTAAGGGGTGCGGCGGTGCATCGGCGGGCTCTGGCAGCGGGTCGCGAGTGCCTGGTGGCAGCATGGTGGGCTTCATGGTGCGGGCTTGCGCCCTTGGCAGTGGTTGTGGCCTGGTCTGGGCTCGGCCATATCCATCAGGCCAGAGGCCGCGGGCAGCACCCGGCGCCTTGCCGGCGGGCGTGGACGCGTCTACTCCGGGCGTGGCGTGTAGAAGATGGCGCATGCGTGCTTTTCTAGTGCGGCCTGGCGCGACACTGATACGCCTCCATCGTATCTATAATTTTTGATTGTTCCATGCCAATATTCTTAACCTTTCATATACTTTTGGCAAATTTTTATACTATTTTTGGGACTAACATATTGATCCACTGCCCAGTGCTAGTTCCTGTTTGTTGCATGTTTTATGTTTCGCAGAAAACCCATATCAAACGTAGTCCAAACGGGGTAAAAATGGACGGAGATTTTTTTTTGAAATATTTATAATTTTTGGGAAGTAAAATCAACGCGAGACGGTGCCCGAGGGGGCCAGGAGATAGGGGCGCGTCCCAGGGAGGCAGGCGCGCCCTGGACTCTCCTGCCCCTCCCCGTAAGGCGGTTGACTCTCTTCTTTTGCCGCAAGAAAGCTAATTTTATGAGAAAGATCTGGGCGAAAGATTCACCCCAATCGGAGTTACGGATCTCCGAATATAAAAGAAATGGTGAAGGGGCAGAATCTGAGAACGCAGAAACAGAGAGAGACAAATAGACAGATCCAATCTTGGAGGGGCTCTCGCCCCTCCCACGCCATGGGAGCCAAGGACCAGAGGGGAAACCCTTCTCCCATCTAGGGAGAAGGTCAAGGAAGAAGAAGAAGAAAGGGGGCCCTATCCCCCTTGCTTCCGGTGGCGCCGGAACACCGTCGGGGGCCATCATCATCACCGCGATCTTCACCAACAACTTCACCGCCTTCACCACCAACTCTTCCCCCCTCTATGCAGCGGTGTAACCCCTTTCTTACCCGCTGTAATCTCTACTTAAACATGGTGCTCAACGCTATATATTATTTCCCAATGATGTATGGCTATCTTATGATGTTTGAGTAGATCCGTTTTGTCCTATGGGTTAATTGATGATCGTGATTGGTTTGAGTTGCATGTTTTGTTATTGGTGCTATCCTATGGTGCTCTCCGTGTCGCGCAAGCGTGAGGGATCCCCGCTGTAGGGTTTGCAATATGTTCACGATTTTCTTATGGTGGGTGGCGTGAGTGAACAGAAGCACAGATCCGAGTAAGTAGGTTGTTTGCGTATGGGATAAAGGGGACTTGATGCTTTAATGCTATGGTTGGGTTTTACCTTAATGATCTTTAGTAGTTGCTGATGCTTGCTAGAGTTCCAATCATAAGTGCATATGATCCAAGAAGAGAAAGTATGTTAGCTTATGCCTCTCCCTCAAATAAAATTGCAATAGTGATTACCGGTCTAGTTATCGATTGCCTAGGGACAAATAACTTTCTCATAACAAAAAGCTCTCTACTAATATTTACTTTATTGCTTTTTTATCTAAACAGCCCCTAGTTTATATTTACGTGCTCTTTATTATCTTGCAAACCTATCCTATCACACCTACAAAGTACTTCTAGTTTCATACTTGTTCTAGGTAAAGCGAACACTAAGCGTGCGTAGAGTCGTATTAGTGGCAGATAGGGCTTGAGAGAATACTTGTTCTACCTTTAGCTCCTTGTTGGGTTCGACACTCTTACTTATCGAAAGAGGCTACAACTATCCCGTATACTTGCGGGTTATCAGACACCTCCTCTGGTCATCTCCGGGGGTGGATCTCGGTCGTTCTGACGCCCTCGTCATCGGGCGGATGGTGCGGGCGGGCTCCTCAGGCTACTGTCCTTACGGCTGTGGTTGGGGATTGCAGGGGCGGCATAGGGAAGGTAGGCAAGAGCAATGGGTGATGGGGCCACCCGTCACTGGCAGTGTTGCCGATCGAGGTTTGTGACGCTCCTCCTCCTCTCCCTTTTCCTGGCGAGCTGCGTAGTGTAGGTGTGCTAACGTTGGTGGCACTGGCTCTGGTAGGGATCTGCTGGGTGGTGGAGGCCATCCCTTTCGATGGCCGATGGGGTCTTATTTGCATTTTTCTGATTTAGTATGAATTAGTTATGAAGTTTTCAAACTGACGGTCAAACGGTCAAAGGGCAAAAGCATAAGAGGAGCAAAGTGACTTGGACAGAACCGGCGACTTTTGGGAATTAGGGGTAAAATAGACGAGTGGGACACAACTAGGGGCATAAATCTAATTATCCCAAAAATATAATAGTCACCCCTAATAATATACGGATATGAAAATGATAATGGTAGCAAGCCAACATGATTTCTTTAGATAACAAAATCATCATTATATTTTTCATGCTATTGACATAATAATTTATTAGAACAATACATATAATATAACAATCATAGGAAAAGATCCTTCATAAACAAAAACGACGCGGCAAAGTGCGTATGCTTCTAGTAATTTTTATTATTTAGTTGGTATAATTAACCACATAATTTAATTAATATAGTTAAGCAGTGATTTTGGTTATCAATTGTAATGCATATCACTAATCATTTTGTTTACGCTAAATATAAATTAAGTGATGTAGCATAAGTTATCTTAAAATTACTTTTGTGGTGATTACACAAATTGTATAGTGCACATACATAATTTGTCCCGCCCGCCGTTCCTGCGCAGGGGCCTATGTAACTGTCCATGAAAATCTGGGACTGGGTTGAATAAATAAATAGCTTTATGCCAAAATTTTATTTTTATTTATTTTATTTTTATCATACTACAATATTAAGGAGTATAATTTTTATTATTTAGTTGGTATAATTAACCACATAATTTAATTGGTATGGTTAAGCAGTGATCTTTGTTATCCATTATAATGTATATCACTAATCATTTTGTTTATGCTAAATATAAATTATGTGATGTAGCATAAATTATCTTAAAATTATTTTTGGGGCGATTACAAAATTATATAGTCCACATACATATTTGTTTGTATGTGCATATATTCATGTATGGTTAATGCATATATTCATGTTATAATTGTCCAAAGAATAATGTCCAACTAATATATTAATAGTAATTTCTAGTGTATTATTAGGCGTGCATATTATAGAATCTTTTAGAATATAAACTATACCATTTGCAAATGTGTTACAAGTTAGATTCGGTAAAAGTTCAACATATATAAGATACTGAAATAGCACCGATCACTATATGCACGTGTCATGTCTTGGGTAGTTATCCCCGTCGCATGCATGGGCATGGGGAGGTAACCCGTGGGAACGACTGGCCAATCAGCTGATCAGGATAATTTTCGTACTTGGTTTTGATGATGAAGAGGCAATCCCTAACATTCCCCTGTGCAATGGCGGCAGCGAAGATTTCTTAGCTTGGCCTCATGAATAAACATGGTGTGTAGTCTATTAAAACGACATACAATGCTCTAGTAACTCACAATGAAGGAGGGACGAATACTTGGACCTCAAGGAGTGAGAAACGGATGTGGACATCCCATAGGAAACTACAAGTTGTGCCGAAAGTTTGGGTCTTCTACTGGCGAGTGATTCATGGGATCTTACCAGATGAATGCACCTTGAAGCGATTGCATATCATGTAATTTTGCCGATGAAATGTTTGTATGGCTATGGCGGAGGATCTTGAACATGTCTTAATACACTTTCACATGCCAAATGTTTTTGGGATGAGGCGTCGTCTTGGTTTGCTTTTCGTCTAACAAGGCGTCATCCTGACACTTGGGCCAAAGACATACTTTGTGACCGGTGTTTCCTGGATCAGGATCTAGCTAAAATGCCTACCATTATGTGGGCTACCTGACACTTTTGTAGCCTATTGACACATGATCATGAAGGCACTAAGTCGATGAACTCAATATGACTAACTAGAGAAAGCCTACACTCAAGTGACTCAAAAAGAGCAACCAAATCGAGAGGGAGGTACGGATACCAATATCTTAGTAAGTGAAGAACAAATCTGGACATATGATGTCTACTATGCAACTTTATTCTTGTAGACTCATGTTGGGCCTCCAAGCGCAGAGGTTTGTAGGACAACAACAATTTTTCCTCCAGTGGATGACCTAAGGTTTATCAATCCGTGGGAGGCGTAGGATGAAGATGGTCTCTCTCAAACAACCCTGCAACCAAATAACAAATAGTCTCTTGTGTCCCCAACACACCCAATACAATGGTAAATTGTATAGGTGCACTAGTTCGGCGAAGAGATGGCGATATAAATGTAGTATGGATAGTAGATATAGGTTTTTGTAATCTTAAAAAATATAAAAACAACAAGGTAGCAAGTGATAAAACGGAGCACAAGCGGTATTGCAATGCTTAGAAACAAGGCATAGAGTTCATAATTTCACTAGTGCAATCTCTCAACAGTGCTAACATAACTGAATCGTATAACAATCCCTCAACGTGCGAAGCCTCCAGATCGGGAGAGCGAGCAGAGCTCGATCCAAGGGCGAGCGAGAACCGCACGTGCACCACGCCGAGTCCGCCACACACCTCATGCGTAGTACCCCAGTGCGCCCACCATACTCATCCCGTGGTCCAACTCGCCGGAGAGAGAAGATCCGCTGCCGATGATAGTACATGCCCCACACCCTCACGCGACCGTCAAGGCTAAGAGCAGATGGCTCCGCTGCAGTCCTCACGGCCAGGGGGCAACCGCCACGCCACGCGTGCCATGTGAAGCACCGCAGGAAGAGGCCAACCCGCCAGATCGGGATGCGACACGCAACCCGCGCACCACAGAAGAGCATAGGGCGCACCTTGATAACCCACAAGTATAGGGGATCGCAACAGTTTTCGAGGGTAGAGTATTCAGCTCAAATTTAATGATTCGACACAAGGGGAGCCAAAGAATATTCTTAAGTATTAGCAGCTGAGTTGTCAATTCAACCACACCTGAAAGACATAATATCCGCAACAAAGTATTTAGTAGCAAAGTAGTATGGAAGTAACGATAACGGTGGCAAAAGTAACAATAGCAGTTTTCTAGTAATCGTAACAGTGGCAACGGAGAAGTAACTAAGCAAAGATCAATATGTGAAAATCTTGTAGGCAATGGATCAATGATGGATAATTATGTCAGATGCAGTTCATCATGCAACAGTTATGACATAGGGTCACACAGAACTAGCTCCAGTTCATCAATGTAATGTAGGCATGTATTCTGAATATAGTCATACGTGCTTATGGAAAAGAACTTGCATGACATCTTTTGTCCTACCTCCCGTGGCAGCGAGGTCCTATTGGAAACTAAGGGATATTAAGGCCTCCTTTTAATAGAGTACCGGACCAATGCATTAGCACTTAGTGAATACATGAACTCCTCAAACTACGGTCATCACCGGGAAGTGTCCCGATTATTGTCACTCCGGGGTTTGCCGGATCTTAACACGTAGTAGGTGACTATAACTTGCAAGATAGGATCAAGAACTCACATATATTCATGAAAACATAATAGGTTGAGATATGAAATCATGGTACGCGGGCCCTAGTGATAAGCATTAAGCATGGCAAAGTCATAGCAACATCAGTCTTAGAACATAATGGATACTAGGGATCAAACCCTAACAAAACTAACTCGATTACATGGTAAATCTCATCCAACCCATCACCGTCCAGCAAGCCTACGATGTGATTACTCACGCACGGCGGTGAGCATCATGAAATTGGTTATGTAGGGTGGTTGATGATAATGATGGCGATAGATTCCCCTCTCCGGAGCCCCGAACGGACTCCAGATCAGCCCTCCCGAGGAAGAATAGGGCTTGGCGGTGGCTCCATATCGTAAAACGCGATGAATCCTTCTCCCTGATTTTTTTTCTCCCCGAACGTGAATATATAGAGTTGGAGTTGAGGTCGATGGAGGTCCAGGGGACCCATGAGGCAGGGGGCATGCCCTGCACCCTCTTGGATAGGGTGTGTGTCCAGCTCTGTTGATTCTTTCGCCGATATTTTTTATTAATTCCAAAACGTGACTCCGTGGAGTTTCAGGTCATTCCGAGAACTTCTATTTCTGCACAAAAATAACACCATGCCAATTCTGCTAAAAACAGCGTCAGTCTGGGTTAATTCCATTCAAATCATGCAAGTTAGAGTCCAAAACAAGGGCAAAATTGTTTGGGAAAGTAGATACATTGGAGACGTATCAACTCCCCCAAGCTTAAACCTTTGCTTGTCCTCAAGCTATTCAGTTGACAAACTGAAAGAGATAAAGAAAAACTTTTACAAACTCTGTTTGATCTTGTTGTTGCAAATATGTAAAGTTAGCATTCAAGTTTTCAGCAAAGATTATGAACTAACCATATTCTCAATAACATTTAGGTCTCACATTTACTCATATAAATGGCATAATCAACTAGCAAGCAATAATAATAAATCTAGGATGAAAACACTTTCTCAAAACATTCATAATATGATATAAAAATATGGTATCTCACTAGCCCTTTGTGAGACCGCAAAACATAAATGCAGAGCACCCCTGAAGATCAAGGACTGACTAAACATTGTAATTCATGGCAAAAGAGATCCAGTCACAGTCATACTCAATGTAAATTAATAGCAATGCATAAAATTAAATAGATAGGCCCTTCACAGAGGGAAGCAGGGATTTGCAGAGGTACCAGAGCTCGAGTTTTGAAACAGAGGTAAATAATATTTTGAGCGGCATGCTTTCATTGTCAACATAATAACCAAGAGATCTCGATATCTTCCATGCTACATACATTATAGGCGGTTCCTAAACAGAATGGTAAAGTTTATACTCCCCCAGCACCAACGAACACATTCCACGGCTGGTCCGAAACAACGGGTACCGTCCAACTAACAACAATCCTTGGGGAGTTTTGTTTGCAATTATTTTTATTTGATTTGAGCATGGGACCGGGCATCCCGGTTACCGGCCATTTTCTCGTGAATCATGAGCGGAGTCCACTCATCGTGAGAATAACCCACCTAGAATGGAAGATACAGACAGCCCTAGTTGATACACGAGCAATTCGAGCATACAAAATAGAATTTCATTTGAAGGTTTAGAGTTTGGCACATACAAATTTACTTGGAACGGCAGGTAGATACCGCATATAGGAAGGTATGGTGGACTCATATGGAATAATTTTGGGGTTTATGGAAGTGGATGCACAACCAGTATTCCTGCTTAGTAGAAGTGAAGGCTAGAAAGAGACTGGGAAGCGACCAACTAGAGAGCGACAACAGTCATGAACATGCATTAAAATTAACCATCAATGAGTGCAAGCATGAGTAGGATATAAATCACCATGAACATAAATATCGTGAAGGCTATGTTGATTTTGTTTCAACTGCATGCGTGAACATGTGCCAAGTCAAGCCACTCGAATTAAAAGGAGGATGCCACCCTATCATACCACATAACAACCTTAATAGCATGTTGGCACGCAAGGTAAACCATTACAAACTCCTAGCTAATTAAGCATGGCATGAATAACTATAATCTCTAATTGTCAATGCAAACACGTTTCATTCATAATGGGCTGAATCAGGAACGATGAACTAATCATATTTAGAAAAGCAAAATAGGTCGAGTTCATACTGATACGTCTCCAACATATCTATAATGTTTGAAGTATTCATGCTATTATATTATCTGTTTTGGAAGTTTACGGGCTTTATTATACACTTTTATATTATTTTTGGGACTAACCTATTAAACGGAGGCCCAATCCAAATTGTTGTTTTCTTGCCTATTTCAGTGTTCAAAGAAAAGGAATATCAAACGGAGTCCTAAACGGAATGAAACCTTCGGGAGAGTTATTTTGGAACGGAAGGAATCCAGGAGACTTGGAGTAGACGTCAGGGCAGCTTCGAGGTGGCCACGAGGCAGGGAGGCCACCCTACCCCCTAGGCGCGCCCCCACCCTCGTAGGCCCCTCATGGGCCCCCAGACCGACTTCTTTTGCCTATATATATCCATATACCCTAAAAACATCGAGGAACACAATAGATCGGGAGTTCCGCCACCGCAAGCCTCTGTAGCCACCAAAAACCAATCGGGGCCCTGGTCCGGCACCCTGCCGGAGGGGGGATCCATCACCGGTGGCCATCTTCATCATCCCGGCGCTCTCCATGACGAGGAGGGAGTAGTTCACCCTCAGGGCTGAGGGTATGTACTAGTAGCTATGTGTTTGATCTCCCTCTCATGTTCTTGAGGTGATACGATCTTGATGTATCGCAAGCTTTGCTATTATAGTTGGATCTTATGATGTTTCTCCCCCTCTACTATGTTGTGATGAATTGAGTTTTCCCCTTGAAGTTCTCTTGTCGGATTGAGTCTTTAAGGATTTGGGAACACTTGATGTATGTCTTACCATGCTTATCTGTGGTGACAATGATATATTCACGTGATCTACTTGATGTATGTTTTGGTGATCAACTTGCGGGTTCAATGAACTTATGCATAGGGGTTGGCACAGGTTTTCGTCTTGACTCTCCGGTAGAAACTTTGGGGCACTCTTTGAAGTACTTTGTGTTGGTTGAATAGATGAATCTGAGATTGTGTGATGCATATCGTATACTCATGCCCACGGATACTTGAGGTGACATTGGAGTATCTAGGTGACATTAGGGTTTTGGTTGATTTGTGTCTTAAGGTGTTATTCTAGTACGAACTCTATGATAGATCGAACAGAAATAATAGCTTCATGTTATTTTACTACGGATTCTTGAATAGATCGATCAGAAAGGATAACTTTGAGGTGGTTTCGTACCCTACAATAATCTCTTCGTATGTTCTCCGCTATTAGTGACTTTGAAGTAACTCTTTGTTGCATGTTTAGGGATAGTTATATGATCCAATTATGTTATTATTGTTGAGAGAACTTGCACTAGTGAAAATATGAACCCTGGGCCTTGTTTCCTAGCATTGCAATACCATTTACGCTCACTTTTACCACTTGTTACCTTGCTGTTTTTATATTTTCAGATTACAAATACTCATATCTATCATCCATATTACACTTGTATCACCATTTCTTCGCCGAACTAGTGCACCTATACAATTTACCATTGTATTGGGTGTGTTGGGGACACAAGAGACTCGTTGTTATTTGGTTGCAGGGTTGTTTGAGAGAGACCATCTTCATCCTACGCCTCCCACGGATTGATAAACCTTAGGTCATCCACTTCAGGGAAATTTGCTACTGTCCTACAAACCTCTGCACTTGGAGGCCCAACAACGTCTACAAGAAGAAGGTTGTGTATTAGGTATCAAGCTCTTTTTTGGTGCCGTTGCCGGGGAGGCTAGGTAAGCGGCACTAACACCCCATCAACTAAGCTCTTTTCTGGCGCCGTTGCCGGGGAGGTGAGTTCTTGAAGGTATATATTTAGATCTTGCAATATAATCTTTTAGTTTCTTTTTTTATCACTAGTTTAGTTTATAAAAGAAAACTACAAAAAATGGAATTGAGTTTGCCTCATACGCTTCATCTTTTTAATATCTTTCGTGAGAATGATGGAAAGGAAAATTGTGCTCAATTGCTAGAAGAAGAATTCTATAAAATGTTTGGTACTAAAACATTGAATGATGAGCATGATTGCAATGTTGTTAGTATGAACTCTTTGAATATCCATAGTTCTAATGATGATTGCACTAGTCATGATGAAAATGTCTCTTATAAGCATGTGAACTTTTGTGGAATACATGGAGCTTGCAAGTACACACTGAATTGGGAAGATAGATTTTGCAAGAGGCATAAGTATTTAGAAACTAAATGGTTGCAAGAAACGCTAGATGATTGTGCTGAAAGATTCAATATTTATCGCCATCCTTGTGAACTTTGCAATGAACATGGTCATTTAAAGCACCAATGTTGTTTATTTCATGATCAAACCGTGTCCAAAAATTGTGATAACTTGATTACCCTTGTTCATCATAAAGAGCTTAGTCTTCTTTTGGGGTATGAAGAAATGAAACGTATAACTGTGGGTATTCCAAAATTTAATCTTGATAGATTTCTTGATTTTGATCTAGAGGAAATTTATATGTATTGTGCGGTGAATTGCATTGAAAATCCTTATATTGCCAATTACATAAAGAAAAGAAAGCAAATAAAGATGAAGACAATACTAATGAAAGGGAAGAGACTTCCCAATATCCTCCTATTATTTCTTATGATGAATTAGGTAACGAGGAGGAGCTTTCTATTCAACCAATCTCATTAATAAGGAGCTCAAAAAAGAAGGTTAAACCCAGACATGATGTGAAGAAGAAAAAGAAAAGACGGAGAAGCAAAGGTAGAAAGGTATCCCTCCCAAATGATGTTGCTCCTATTACTCATTGTGATGATGATAATTGCTATACTATTGGTGCTACCCATACTATTAATGATGAGAGTGATTATGCTTATGATATGAAAAAGCCCAAGCTTGGGGATGCTATGTTTGATGAGAATGACTTGTTTGAGAATATTTGCTGCATTTAACATTTGTCCTAAGCTTGGGGATGCTAAGTTTAATGAAGAAGATATTTTTAGCCTCTGAAGTTTTGATTAGCAAATTTATTATGATGATAGCATGCCTCCTATTTATGATGGTTATTGCAACATCCCAAAATTCTAAATTTTGGAATGTTATATTAAATAGATAGTTATGATTGATTGTTTGATTGATTGTGTGAAGTTGAGTGACATTTGAAATTTTGAAAGTTAAATGAGAGGGAATAAAAGGACTTTCCCAAACTTTCATTTTCGCATTCGTGACCTCCGTGAATTCAAATTCTTTCACCACAAAACCCTGGAGAGAAGATGACATGACTTCTTCCATTTATTTAAATGACAAGGGGTGTTGAAAATATTTGAATTTCATTTGAAATTATTTCCAATTAATAAACTACAAGCAACTCAAAGATTTTCATGAGAGAAGATAAAATGACTTCTTCAAAACATATGAAATATGAGTTGGGAGTTTAAAAGAATTTAATTCAAAGTTCTTTTGAATTTATTTTCAATTGGAGTTATTTGAGTCTTATTAATTATTTTCTCCAAAAATAAAATATATGGAGAATAGGGTACCATTATTCCCTACATCAGAAAATTGGAGAGAAAGAAATTTGAATTAAATTTGGTATTTTTAAAATGATTTTACTGGACTTTACTAGGGCAGTAGCACTCTTTGAATTATTTGAATTTTTCTAGACTTTAGTTGAGTTGATAAAAATGTCCATGTTGTAGAAAATATTTTTATGAAAGTTCTGATATATTATATGCCTATATAATACTTTTTATTTTATTTTGTTTTCGTTGTCTAAAAAACACATTTGTTAAAAAAAAACTTCCTTCCGAACTGGGCCGGCCCAGCTGAGCCAGTCCAGGCCGCGCCGCCACCGCCTAGCTACCGTCGTGCCCGACAGGGACTCGCCGGAGTCCGGCATCTCCCAGCCGCCGGATGCCCCCTCGCCCAAGGAAGGCCTCGGCCCGTGCCTTTATAAGGCCGGCCCCAACGCCTTTCGTTTTCCCCCCTTCAGCGGCCCTAGCCGCCTTCCTTAACAAGCCCTCGAGCCACC
Source organism: Aegilops speltoides (assembly GCA_021437245.1). Lineage (NCBI taxonomy): Eukaryota > Viridiplantae > Streptophyta > Magnoliopsida > Poales > Poaceae > Aegilops > Aegilops speltoides. The sequence continues at coordinate 1,121,873 of CM038142.1, forward strand.
CCCTCTCCCCTTGATCCCCACAACCGCCGCCTCCCGCCGTGGCTTGCTGCCCGCGCCGCCGCCGCCGCATTGCCGCCGCCGACGACGAGATCCGCCGCCGCCCGCTCCACTCCGTCGCCCTCGCCACGCTGTCACCACCGCCACCACCACCGCCGCATCGCGCCGCCTTTGCCGTGCCTCCGCCCGACGCCGCCGACCACTGGGGCAGCCGCCCCGCTCGCACCCGAGCCACCCGCCGTCGTCTTCTCCGACGCCGACAACCGCACCGCCACAGTAAGCCCCGGGCTCTCCTCGTCCGTTAGATCTTCAATGAACGGCCCAGATTAGATCTAGTGTTTTTTTCTCGAACCGGTACGTGTTAATTAGTGAACGCCCACTCTTTATCCCTTTGCAGCAAACAGATTCGTTCGATAGCGTTCGGTAACGAACGTTCGTTGTTTAGTATTTTTCTTTTTCTTTTTAATTTTGGTCGGGGACCCATCCGTGAATATTATATTTACGGATTTGTCCCTGTACTTCTAACGCTCACAACTTTTTGCTCGTTAGTCGGAATTAGACGAAACCAACACCCCCTTCTTCGTTATGATCTCCTCTATCCAGATAATCAACTTAAACATGTTTTTGAAAGTTTTAAATTTGGATTCCAAATAGTTTAGTATTTGAACTTTGTTTGATCGTAACTTGAGTTTTATAACTCCGATTTAGTTGATTCTTTTTGCAAATTAAAGCTCTTGACCAACTCTTGACCAAAACTTTCTAATAAGGCCAAATTCACATAATTTTGGTACTGTTAGAAATTGTTTTATGTTGCAAGAGTTAATTGCTTGGTTTGATGCTTTCTGATTTGTTTTCTTCATCTTTTCCGATTCATTTGAGTGATTGCTTATGTGTGGTTACTATTGCTTGCTATGATAGATTGACTAGAGTGTGACGAATAGAACTATCAGGAGTTGAGTGCGAATCATCTTCATCAACAGTACAGGCAAGTTCACACTTTGATCATACTTTTCATTACCCAGTTTTTATTGCATTAGATCAATCCTCAAACAATTGCATGATTAGGATCTGATTAATATGTGGGATTTGGTAAGTAGATGAGGTATTACCTATTACCTGTTTTATTATCAAACCCTTGGGAGTTACTCTACGTTTGCTTCTCATGCCATGCTATGCTAGTAGACGTGGATTGGGTGAGTGTATCCATGACAGATGTGAGATTGTTAATTAATGGTTTATTTAAGGTGGAAACTTTAATACACATATGGGTGGATTGAGGCACCTGGGTATTCTAGCGATTGCCTGTTTTTCTTTTGGACCGCCACCCAGGCTCAAAAGGATCATGAGATTATTCATGCTAGAAACTTCTGTGTGCAGCCACAAGCTACTATGGGCTCTAGCATAGTTGATTATGTCGTGCGAACTCTTACAGTGGTAGACTAGCAGATGTAGGGGATGTAGATTGGTACTGTCTACCAAATCTTAAGGTGCTAGCGCTTCTGAAAGACTATGTCTCGGTCATCCGTTTTCTCAAACATCATGTAGTGCGAGAATTCCAATGGAGGAGATCGAGTCTTGTGGGGAAAAGTGCGCAAACCTCTGCAGAGTGTATAAACTAATCATGGTTAGCCGTGTCCCCGGTTATGGACATCTTGAGTATCTAGTACTTGGATTAGCATGTGAATCTCATCATGTTAGTTTAATTAATATTGTTGGATTTTATTGATCTTACTTAATTTGGATTGAGAATGCTGTCAACCACTCTCAATGTTTAACAACCACCATGATAGTTAAATAAAATTTATTCCTTTGCAGTAGGGAAAAATTGGCTTTTCGCAAAAACATTATAACCATAGTGCCTCCACCAGCCAAATATGCATGTAGTGATAGCCTTTATTCATCATTGCTATATGGTGTGAATTTGCCAGTACATTCAATGTACTGAGCCTTTGTGGCTGCAACGTCTCATGTTGCAGGATCTTATGACGAGTAAGTGATACGTTAGGGTTACGATTTCTACACTCAACTTTGCCGTTGGTGTTGATGGGAATCCACAGCCTTGTTACTTCCGCTATTTGGATTGAGGTAATGGTATTTACGTTACTTTAAACATGTGATTTACCTCTGTTATAAATCCTCGAGTACTGTGTGTGTCAGCATACTGATCCAGGGATGACACTTAAGCACAGAGACTTGATCCATTTGGGTCGGGTCGCTACAAGATGGTATCAGAGCATATGTTGACTGTAGAACGTGACCCTAGAAACTGCAAGCCCATAGGAAAGATTTTTCTTACAACTTTCTTTTCAAAAGAATCTTTTACCTCTCTTCTCTTCTGAGCTTATTCAAATATTCCCTTTTAGTGAGACCATACCCCTTTTGACCCCTCGAAGATTCGACTGATGAGGCCACTCCAAGAAGGACCAGATATCGGACAACTAAGACCACTTCGGAATGAAGAGGATTTTACCGAGCATTATAATGATGGAAACTACGACGGATAAAGACTCCGAAGACTAGGAGAATTTGAAGGCTCTGAAGAATTCCTAGATTTTTATGACCTAGGAAGGCTACCCTTATGGAACTTGGCAGACTATGGAAGCTGTCACTACCGAGATCAAGGTGTATTGGAGGAAGACTGGAACAAAGAGCATTAGAACTCAAAGTTTTTGTCAAAAAAAACCCTAAGGGAGGAGATATCAACTATGGAATGATAGCTCATAGAAATGACAAGAGCAGAAACATGGCCATCCATGATGTTATCGCCCGCTTATGCTATTGTCACCGTGCTGAGTTAAGCATGCATATACATGGAAAGATGGGATGGTAGAAGGCTGATGGAGCACCTATCAGCAAGGTGAAGTTTTAACCTTAGCCGGTGTATCATCAGGATCTGGAATGTTACATCAGGAAGTTAAGATGGACCTACAAGAAGCAGCATTTTGACAAGGAGGCATTTCGTGAAGAACTCAGAACACAGAAGCTGAAAGTAGTAATGTAGAGGAGCAAAACCCTGAGATACCGGAGATTCATCAGGAACTGAAGAACAGTAGTACCATGGTTCATGCCAAGGATGTTGAAACCCAGAAGTTTGGAGTGCAACTCGAGAATATTAAAGGACGTCACGAGAGACTTCTCGTCAATAGAGATGATCTGGCAAAAGAACTTGAGAAGGACAAGCATGATCGGAAGAAGCTACCAGAGACATGAATAAGACTTGAAGAGTTTGATGACTTTGAAGATTTATTGACCTTTGGAAGACCAATCCCCTGTTATATACCTATGTTAGATGCGACGATTTTGAGTTGTCATTTGTTTGATGTTTTTCTGACAGCCACAATAAACCTGCCTTTTCAAAACTATTGTTTGTACTGTGTGCATCCCTCTCTATCTCTCTTATCCCACCCCAATACCCTTGGACCCAATAGAGGATGAATGGAGATGAGCTCGTATTTTCTGGACCGATGAGTCAATTGGAGACAAACCGATGGATTCAGAACATGGAGGATCACATGAAGAATAACCTTGTAGTCGGAAAGGATATGACCCAGCATGCTCTTCGGTGCTTTGTAAGAGTTGCTGCTACTTGGTGGAGGATGTACCAAACCATCAATGAATGGAAAAGAGTAACCACTTGGGAAGAATTTAAGTTGACTCTGCAAAGATCCCGGTTTGTGTCCCAGAAGTTGAAGCCTTATGGAAAGGATATGAAGAAACCTTGTGCATACAAGCTTTGTGGAGAAATAGGACACAACCATAAATAAAACAAGGACGAATACCCTCACAAGCGGGGATTACCAAAGGAGTTAGCCGAGGATCTCAAGTAACTTCGGTTGGAGATTGTTCCCTAAGGTTTTGTTGCAGTAGTGGAAGTTCAGTCTACATTGTTGGGGAAGATCCGTGAAGCTCAGAAGGATGACAAAGAGATTGCTGAGGTAAAAGAGAGGATGAGCAAAGGAAAGGCCAAAGGTTTTCGTAAGGATGAGCATGACACCTTATGGTTCGAGGACCGTGTATATGTTCCCAATAATGCAAAGATCAGGAAGTAAATACTTCATGAGGCTCATGACTCACCATACTCGATTCGCCCTGGAAACACCAAGATGTATTAGGATTTGAAGTAGTGTTTCTGGTGGACTGGTATGAATAAGGATATTGTGGAGTATGTAGTCGTAGGTGATGTATGCCAGAGAGAGTAAAAGTAGAGCATCAGAAGCCAGCAGGATTACCACAGCCTATGCTGATACCCGAATTGAAGTGGGATAAGCTTGGCATGGATTTCATTACCGGATTTCCCAGAACCCGAACGGGATATGACTCTATCTGGGTAGTAGTTGATTCGCTTGACCAAAGTGGCTCACTTTATCCCAGTGAAAACCACCTATACAAGTGCGAAGCTGGCCAAGATATATTTGACCAGGATCACATGTCTGCATGGAGTTCCGAGGATCATCATATCAGATAGAGGAACACGGTTTACCTCAAAGTTTTGGAATCAGCTGCGCCACACTTTGGGTACTAGGGTAGAGTTTAGTACAGCCTTTCATCCGCAGACAGATGGATAGACCGAGAGAGTCAATCAGACTCTGGAGGACATGTTGAGAGCGTGTGCGCTAAATTATGGATCTAGTATGGATGATAATCTACCTTACGCGGAGTTCTCATACAACATCAGTTACCAAGCCAGTTTGAAGATGGCCCCGTTTAAAGCTTTGTATGGGAGAAGGAGCCAGACACCGTTGATGTGGGATGAAGTTGGAGACCGTCAGTTGTTGGATCAAATGTGATCAAGGATTCATAAGAGAATGTTAAGTTGCTTCGAGATAGACTGAAGATAGCTCAGTCCTGGCAGAAGAGTTATGCAGACTCAAAAACGCAAGAGGAACTCTATGAAATTGGAGATAGAGCATGTCTTCGTGTGTCCCCTCTGCGAGGAGTTAAACGATCTGGAGTTAAGGGGAAGTTAGCCTCGAGATTTGTAGGACCATACCGAGTTTGGAGCGTATGGGAGAAGTGGCCAACAAGTTGGAGTCACCCGAAGGACTGTCGGGAGTTCATGATGTGTTTCACGCTTCCCGTTGAAGAAGTGCCATGCGAGATGGCCAATATTCCCTAAGGGCGCTTGACCTTGGAAAGGATAATGATGTTCCATGAAGTGGAGTATGGACTTCATAAGTATAAGTTTTTATCTCGGTATGTGGGATATCCCACGAGGATGAAGAGATGAATTACTATTGGATATAAAGGAGGTATGATGTTGGAAATATGGATCAATGGAAATTCCATGATGAGTCTGAGTAATCATGTCCTAGTTTGGTGCCAATAGAAGTAAGGAAGACAGTACAATTGGATGGATTTAAGAATACTAGGAAGTTGGAAGTTGGAATAATGATCAGATGCCCGAGGACAAGTTGAAGGACTACAAGTGATGAGATGGTCTAACCCACAGGACCCAGGACCTGCCAAGAAGCAAGCACACTCTTGCTGAAGGAAAAACCCTGGAAGAGATTACGACCTTACCCACAGACGAATTTATAGGAGTAACACAAAACCTGAGAGTTGTGAAGGACCGATAGATGTTTGTTTGGCTTGCAGAATCAATGGATTTATCCGAACTTGGTTCGCCGACAAGAGAAATTCTGCAATGCTTGTGAGGATGACCGAGTGTTAGAGTGGGAGATTCGCTAAACCGTATAGAAGGTAATGATTTGGGTGCGGGATGGATTGATCACCATACCGACTTACTCTTATTATTCGCCTTGCTATATGGGATGGTAAATCTGAGTGACTTGCCTATAGTAGAGAGACGACGATATTAAACCTTGTTTGAACATTAGAATGGTATAAGTATTTTTCCGTTGTACAAGGCAGCTGCTGCCAATTGTAGAATATACAGTGAGGCAACCCAGACCCATTTCCTGCAGGAGAAACCATAAATTGTTGACCACCATGAGATATCGATAGTTGTTTAGTATTCGCGCCAGACCCGTCAGCTAAGGAAAACCCAGTCTCGGAATAACCTTACCAATATGAAAGGACAGAAGAATTGAGAAAAAGGTTATGCCACTACCGGAAGAGCCCAGAGAAGGAATTTTTCGAGAATCTGAGAAGACCAACACTGTCAAGAATAAGGATGGAGTATATGAGTTTTGTTGGAACCGTAACCATGCTTCTAAGGGTGGTAGCACCCCAGACCCCGGAGACAATCGATGGATTTTGAGAAGACCCCCAAACCCTATCCTATTTCTTGCTAGCCTCCCCGAATCTCGAGGACGAGATTCATTTTAAGTGTGGTAGGTTTGTAACATACCAAAATTCTAAATTTTGGAATGTTATATTAAATAGATAGTTATGATTGATTGTTTGATTGATTGTGTGAAGTTGAGTGACATTTGAAATTTTGAAAGTTAAATGAGAGGGAATAAAAGGACTTTCCCAAACTTTCATTTTCGCATCCGTGACCTCCGTGAATTCAAATTCTTTCACCACAAAACCGTGGAGAGAAGATGACATGACTTCTTCCATTTATTTAAATGACAAGGGGTGTTGAAAATATTTGAATTTCATTTGAAATTATTTCCAATTCATAAACTTCAAGCAACTCAATGATTTTCATGAGAGAAGATAAAATGACTTCTTCAAAACATATTAAATATGAGTTGGGAGTTTAAAAGAATTTAATTCAAAGTTCTTTTGAATTTATTTTCAATTTGGAGTTATTTGAGTCTTATTCAAATTATTTTTCTCCAAAAATAAAACATATGGAAAATAGGGTAACATGATTCCCTACATCAGAAAAGTGGAGAGAAATACATTTGAATTAATTTTGGTATTTTTAAAATGATTTTACTGGATTTTACTAGGGCAGTAGCACTCTTTGAACTATTTGAATTTTTCTAGACTTTATTTGACTTGATAAAAATGTCCACGTTGTAGAAAAAATCTTTTTCTGAAAATTTTGATATATTATATGCCTATATAATATATTTTTATTTTATTTTGTTTTCGTTGTCTAAAAAAACAAGTTTGTTACAAAAACTTCCTTCCGAACTGGGCCGGCCCAGCTGAGCCAGCCCAGCCCGCGCCGCCACCGTCTAGCTCCTGCCGTGCCCGATAGGGACTCGCCGGAGTCCGGCATCTCCCCGCCGCTGGATGCCCCCTCGCCCAAGGAAGGCCTCGGCCCCGTGCCTTTATAAGGCCGGCCCCAGACCCCCTCTCCCCTCGATCCCAGCAACCGCCGCCTCCCGCCAAGGCTTGCTGCCCACGCCGCCGCCGCCGCATCACTGCCGCCGCCGGCGAGATCCGCCACTGCTGCCCTGCTCCACTCCGTCGTCCTTGGTTGTCGTCACCGCCGCCGCGCCGCCAGCATCGCGCGCGCCTCCCGATGCCTCCGCCCGACGCCGCCGACCACCGGGCAGCCGCCCCTTCGCACTCGAAGCCACCCGCCGCCGTCTTCTACGACGCCGACAACCGCGCCGCCGCGGTAAGCCCTGGGCTCTCCTCGTCCATTAGATCTTCAATGAACGGCCCAGATTAGATCTAGTGTCTTTTTTTCTTGAACCGGTGTGTGTTAATTAGTGAACGCCCACTCTTTATCCCTTCGCAGTAAACAGATTCGTTCGATAGAGTTCGGTAACGAACGTTCGTTGTTTAGTATTTTTCTTTTTCTTTTTAATTTCGGCCGGGGACCCATCCGTGAATATTATATTTACAGATTCGTCCCTGTACTTCTAACGCTCACAACTTTTTGCTCGTTAGTCGGAATTAGACGAAACCAACACCCACTTCTTTGTTATGATCCCCTCTATCCAGATAACCAACTTAAACATGTTTTTGAAAGTTTAAAATTTGGATTCCAAACAGTTTAGTATTTGAACTTCGTTTGATCGTAGCTTGAGTTTTATAACTCCGATTTAGTTGATTCTTTTTGCAAATTAAAGCTCTTTACCTAAACTTTCTGATAAGGCCAAATTCACATAATTTTGGTACTTTTAGAAATTGTTTTATGTTGCTAGAGTTATTTGCTTGGTTTGATGCTTTCCGATTTGTTTTCTTCGTCTTTTCTGATTCTTTTGAGTGATTGCTTATGTGTGGTTACTATTGCTTGCTACGATAGGTTGACCAGAGTGTGAAGAATAGATCTATCAGGAGTTGAGTGCGAATCATCTTCATCAACAGTACAGGCAAGTTCACACTTTGATCATACTTTTCATTACCCTGTTTTTATTACATTAGATCAATCCTGAAACAATTGCATGATTAGGATCTGATTAATATCTGGGTTTTGGGAAGTAAATGAGGTAGTACCTATTACCTATTTTATTATCAAACCCTTGGGAGTTACTCTATGTTTGCTTCTCATGCCATGCTATGCTAGTAGACGTGGATTGGGTGAGTGTATCCATGACAGATGTGAGATTGTTAATTAATGGTTTATTTAAGGTGGCAACTTTAGTACACATCTGGGTGGATTGAGGCACCTGGTTATTCCAGCGATTGCCTGTTTTTCTTTTGGACCGCCACCCAGGCTCATATGGATCATGAGATAATTCATGCTAGAAACTTCCGTGTGCAGCCACAAGCTACTATGGGCTCTAGCATAGTTGATTAAGTCGTGCGAACTCCTATAGTGGTAGACTAGCAGATGTAGGGGATGTAGGTTGGTACTGTCTACCCGGTCGTAAGGTGCTAGCACTTCTGAAAGACTATGTCCCGGTCATTCGTTTTCTCAAACATCATGTAGTGCGAGAATTCCAACGGAGGAGATCGAGTCTTGTGGGGAAAGTGCGCAAACCTCTCGGAGTGTATAAAATAATCATGGTTAGCCGTGTCCCCGGTTATGGACATCTTAAGTATCTAGTACTTGGACTGTCATGTGAATCTCATCATGTTACCTTAATTAATATTGTTGGGTTTTATTGATGTAACTTAATTGGGATTGAGAATGTTATCAACCATTCTCAATGTTTAACAACCACCATGATAGTTAAATAAAATTTATTCCTTTGCAGTAGGGAAAAATTGGCTTTTCGCAAAAACATTATAACCATAGAGCCTCCACCAGCAAAATATGCATGTAGTGATAGCCTTTATTCATCATTGCTCTATGGTGTGAATTTGCCATTACATTCAATGTACTGACCCTTTGTGGCTGCAACGTCTCATGTTGCAGGATCTTACGACGAGTAAGTGATACGTTAGGGTTACGATTTCTACACTCAACTTTGCCATTGGTGTTGATGGGAATCCACAACCTTTTTACTTCCGCTATTTGGATTGAGGTAATGGTATTTACGTTAGTTTAAACATGTGATTTACCTCTGTTATAAATCCTCAAGTACTGTGTGTGTCAGCATACCGATCCAGGGATGACACTCAAGCACAGAGACTTGATCCATTCGGGTCGGGTCGCTACAGTTATATTGATGAAAGTGGGTTCGGAAGAGTGTCAACTTTAGGAAGTAATGATCCCACTATTTTGGAGGGTGTTGAATCTTATAATATCTATGAAAGTGGATTTGGAGAGGTCATGACTTTATTTAGTGATGAATCCACTATTTTGGAAGAGGTTTCAATTGATTATGATGAGAACAAAGTTGCTACTTATGATGATTATTGTGATGAAACTTATGCTATAAAAAGTAGTGATGATTATATTTATAAAACTTGTCATGATTATGATTACGCTTTTTCTGAACATTACTCTTTTAATATGGAAACAATTTATAGTATTCGAGTCTCTTATGATACTTCCACTATTCCAAATGAGAAGAATTTTGCTTATGTGGAGAGTAATAAAAATTCTATGCTGGTAGATCATGAAAAGAATGTTTTATGTGATGGTTATATTGTTGAATTCATTCATGATGCTACTGAAAATTATTATGAGGGAGGACCATATGCTTGTAGGAATTGCAATAATATCAAGTTTCCTCTCTATGTGCTAAAAGTCTTAAATTTATGTGTGTTTTGCCTTCCTATGCTAGTTGATTATTGTTCCCATAAGTTGTTTGCTCACAAAATAACTATGCATAGGAAGTGGGTTAGACTTAAATGTGCTAGTAATATTCTTCATGATGCTCTCTTTATGTTTCAGTTCTTATCTTTTATGTGAGCATCATTGTCATCATCATGCCTAGCTAGAAAGGCATTAAAGAAAAGCGCTTGTTGGAGACAACCCAATATTTACCCTTACTGTTTTTGTGTGTCCACATGATTATGCTACTGTAGTAATCATGTTTTATAGCTTTTGTTTCAATAAAGTGCCAAGTAAGACCTTTAGGATAGCTTAAGGTGATAGTTGTGTTGATCCTGCTGAAAATCAGAACTTTTGCACTCAGTAAATTAGTTTTTATAATTCATATAAACGTGATTTTGATCTGATTCTATTTGATCTGGATTGGTACACAAATTGCTAATATTTTCCTAATTGTTTAGGATTTTTCGAGTTCCATAAGTATACGTTTGATACAGATTACTACAGACTGTTCTGTTTTTGACAGATTCTGTTTTCTATGTGTTGTTTGCTTATTTTGGTGAATCTATGAGTCATATCGGAGGGTATGAACCATAGAGAAGTTCGAATACAGTAGATATTACACCAATATGAATTTAGAATGAGTACACAACGGTACCTAAGTGGTGGTTTTATTTTCTTATACTGACGGAGCTTACGAGTTTTCTGTTGAGTTTTGTGTTGTGAAGTTTTCAAGTTTTGGGTAAAGATTCGATGGACTATGGAATAAGGAGTGGCAAGAGCCTAAGCTTGGGGATGCACAAGGAACCCCAAGGTAATATTCAAGGACAACTAAGAGCCTAAGCCTGGGGATACCATGGATGGCTTCCCCTCTTTCGTCTTCGTTCATCGGTAACTTTACTTGGAGCTATATTTTTATTCACCACATGATATGTGTTTTTCTTGGTGCGTCATTTTATTTTCTTTTGTTTTGCTTGCTGTTTGAATAAAATACCAAGATCTGAAATTCTTAAATGGAAGATAGTCTTCACATAGTTGCACAATTATTTTACTACTCATTGATCTTCACTTATATCTTTTTGGAGTAGTTTGTCATTTACTCGTGTGCTTCACTTATATCTTATGAGTAAATGGTCGAATGATTTGAATATCATAAATCTGAAATTATATACGTTTCATATGCTTATCCCATGGGGAGTAATGACTTCACATCTAAGAAGTAGAGGTGGTAAATTTATTGAAGGTTAGCAAACATTGTATTGGTCACTTGAACAATTCATGAAAGAATATTGAAGGAAGAGAGATTTCACATATAAATATACTATCTTAGACATCTTCTATAATTGTGAGCCCCATTAATTATTTTCAAACCTAAGCAAATTAGTTGAAATTGGACAAGGAAGACAACATAATGAGTTATGCTTGGGTATATTTGTATAGAAGTTATATTGTTATAGATCCTCCAACATGTGGTGCTTGCTGTTTAGAATCCTTTGCTAGCCAACTATCTGTACTAAGCGGGAATACTGCTTGTGCATCCAAATTCCTTGAACCAAGTTTCTTCCATGAGTGTCCACCATATCAACCTATATGCGGTATTTACCTGTCGTTCCAAGTAAATTTGCATGTGCCAAACTCTAAACCTTCAAATAATAATCTGTTTTCTATGCCCGAATCGCTCATGTAGCTACTAGGGGTTGTCAGTATCTTCCATGCTAGGTGGGTTATTCTCATGATGAGTGGACTCCACTCATCATTCACGAGAAAAATGGTTGGTAACTGGGATGCCCAGTCCCATGATCAAAAGATCAAAATCAAATCAAAACAATTGCAAACAAAACTCCCGCAGGATTGTTGTTAGTTGGAGGCACCCGTTGTTTCGGGCAAGCAATGGATTGATGATTGTTGGTGGAGGGGGAGTAAAAAACTTTACCATTATGTTTGGGAACTGCCTATAATGTATCTAGTATGGAAGATATCGGGAACTCTTGGTTGTTATGTTGACAATGAAAGCATACCACTCAAAATTATTTTCATCACTGTTTAAAAGCTTCGAGCTCTGGCACTTCTGCAAATCCCTGCTTCCCTCTGCGAAGGGCCTATCTTTTACTTTTATGCAAGAGTCAGTAGTATTCCTTCTCATTCCAACCTACTCTTTAGTTGGCAAGCATCATGTGATGGGGAAAGATCTAAGCATATATGGCCATTCAAATATATTTGATCATGAATTATTATTGTTGACAATTATCTATATGATAAGTAAGTCGGGAGGCGAAACATTAAGCCCCTATCTTTCTCTGTGTTTGATGGATGTTATTTGTTCTAAAAATATGCTTTGAGTGGTAGCAATCATGGAAGACTATATGATAGTTGAGTATGTGGGATTTGCTAAATCAAAGCTCTTACATAGACTCTTCCTAAAAATAAAATGAATTGCAATTGTTTCATGACTGAGAACATAGTTTGCTAGTTTTCAACAAAGTTTATGGTCTATGCTTTAACATTTGAATAGCTTGTTACTTGATCATGAGAAGTTTTATGAGATGAGCTACTATTATGACATATAATGATGCTAGAAAAGGTGATTGAAATTATCATTGATCAAACTTAATTATGCACCTGCTAGCATTCACACTTCATAAATTATTTCTTTAATCATTTACCTACTCGAGGACGAGCAGGAATTAAGCTTGGGGATGTTGATACGTCTCCAATGTATTTATAATTTATGAAGTATTCATGCTATTATATTATCTGTTTTGGAAGATTATGGGCTTTATTATACACTTTTATATTATTTTTGGGACTAACCTATTAACCCGAGGCCCATCCCAAATTGATGTTTTCTTGCCTATTTCAATGTTTCGAAGAAAAGAAACATTGCTACCTCTTGAGCACTGCGCTGGTTTTCCCTTGAAGAGGAAAGGGTGATGCAGCAAAGTAGCGTAAGTATTTCCCTCATTCTTTGAAAACCAAGGTATCAATCTAGTAGGAGGCTCCTCACAAGTCCCCCGCACCTACACAAACAAACAAGAACCTCGCAACCAACGCGATAAAGGGGTTGTCAATCCCTTCACGGCCACTTGCGAAAGTGAGATCTGATAGAGATAATAAGATAAGATAAATATTTTTGGTATTTTGATGATATAGATTGGAAAGTAAAGATTGCAAATAAATGATAGATGGGAAACTTATATGATAAAAGATAGACCTGAGGGCCATAGTTTTCACTAGTGGCTTCTCTCAAGATAGCATAAGTATTATGGTGGGTGAACAAATTACTGTCAAGCAATTGATAGAAAAGTGCATAGTTATGATATTATCTAGGCATGATCATGTATATAGGCATCACGTCCGCAACAAGTAGATTGAAATGATTCTGCATCTACTACTATTACTAACACATCGGCCGACTCCTGCCTGCATCTAGAGTATTAAGTTCATAAGAAGAGAGTAACGCATTAAGCAAGATGACATGATGTAGAGGGATAAACTCAAGCAATATGATATAAACCCCATATTTTTATCCTCGATGGCAACAGTACAATATGTGCCTTGCTTCCCCTGGTGTCACTGGGAAAGGACACCGCAAGATTGAACCCAAAGCTATGCACTTCTCCTATTGCAAGAAAGACCAATCTAGTAGGCCAAACCAAACTGATAATTTGAAGAGACTTGCAAAGATAACCAATCATACATAAAAGAATTCAGAGGAGATTCAAATATTTCTCATAGATAAACTTCATCATAAACCCACAATTCATCGGATTTCGACAAACACACCGCAAAAAGAGTTACATCGAATAGATCTCCAAGAAGATCAAGGAGAACTTTATATTGAGATTCAAAGAGAGAGAAGAAGCCATCTAGCTAATAACTATGGTCCCGAAGGTCTGTGGTAAACTACTCAGAACTCATGGAGAGGTCTTGGAGATGATGTAGAGGCCCTCCATGGTCGATTCCCCCTCCGGCGGAGCGCTGGTGAAGGCTCCAAGATGGGATCTCGCGGATATAGAAGGTTGCGGTGGTGGAAATAGTTTTTCGTGGTGCTCCTGGATGTTTTCAGGGTACGTGGATATATATAGGCGAAGGAGGTAGGTCGGTTGAGCAACGAGGGGCCCACGAGGGTAGGGGGCATGCCCACCCGCCTAGGGCGTGCCCTCCTGCCTCGTGGCTTCCTCGTCTTCTGCTTGACGTCCACTCCAAGTCTCCTGGATTGCGTTTGTTCCCAAAAGATCGCTCCCGAAGGTTTCATTCCGTTTGGACTCCATTTGATATTCCTTTTCTTCAAAACACTGATATAGGCAAAAAAACAACAATTTGGGCTGGGCCTCCAGTTAGTAGGTTAGTCCGAAAAATAATATAGAAGTGTAAAGTAAAGCCAATAAACATCCAAAACGGGTAATATAATAGCATGGAACAATCAAAAATTATAGATAAGTTGGAGACGTATCAAATATCAAACGGAGTCCAAACCGAATGAAACCTTTGGGAGAGTTATTTTTGGAATAGAAGCAGTCTAGGAGATTTGGAGTAGACGTCAGGCAGCTTCGAGGTGGCCACGAGGCAGGGAGGCGCGCCTCCACCCTCGTGGGCCCCTCGTGGCCCCCTTGACCGACTTGTTTCGCCTATATATATCCATATACCCTCAAAACATCAGGAACACAATAGATCGGGAGTTCCACCGTCGGAAGCCTCTGTAGCCACCAAAAACAAAAAAGGGACCCTGTTCCGGCACCCTGCCGGAGGGGGGATCCATCACTGGTGGCCATCTTCATCATCCCGGCGCTCTCCATAACGAGGAGGGAGTAGTTCACCCTCGGGGCTGAGGTGATACGATCTTGATGTATCATGAGCTTTGTTATTATAGTTGGATCTTATGATGTTTCTCCCCCTTGAAGTTTTCCCCTTGAAGTTGTCTTGTCGGATTGAGTCTTTAAGGATTTGAGAACACTTGAAGTATGTCTTGCCGTGCTTATCTGTGGTGACAATGGGATATTCACGTGATCTACTTGATGTATGTTTTGGTGATCAACTTGCGGGTTCAATGAACTTATGCATAGGGGTTGGCACATGTTTTCGTCTTGACTCTCCGGTAGAAATTTTGGGGCACTCTTTGAAGTACTTTGTGTTGGTTGAATAGATGAATCTGAGATTGTGTGATGCATATCGTATAATCATGCCCATGGATACTTGAGGTGACATTGGAGTATCTAGGTGACATTAGGGTTTTGGTTGATTTGTGTCTTAAGGTGTTATTCTAGTATGAACTCTATGATTGATCGAACGGAAAGAATAGCTTCATGTTATTTTACTACAGACTCTTGGATAGATCGATCAGAAAGGATAACTTTGAGGTGGTTTCGTACCCTACAGTAATCTCTTCGTCTGTTCTCCGCTATTAGTGATTTTGGAGTGACTCTTTGTTGCATGTTGACGGATAGTTATATGATCCAGTTATGTTATTACTGTTGAGAGAACTTGCACTAGTGAAAGTATGAACCCTAGGCCTTGTTTCCTAGCATTGCAATACCATTTACGCTCACTTTTACCACTTGTTACCTTGCTGTTTTTATATTTTCATATTACAAATACTCATATCTATCATCCATATTGCACTTGTATCACCATCTCTTCGCCGAACTAGTGCACCTATACAATTTACCATTGTATTGGGTGTGTTGGGGACACAAGAGACTCTTTGTTATTTGGTTATAGGGTTGTTTGAGAGAGACCATCTTCATCCTACGCCTCCCATGGATTGATAAACCTTAGGTCATCCACTTGAGGGAAATTTGCTACTGTCCTACAAACCTCTGCACTTGGAGGCCCAACAACGTCTACAAGAAGAAGGATGTGTAGTAGGCATCACATACTAGCTTCTCTCATCTCAATCATTTCATCATATATCGTCATTATTGCCTTTCACTTGCACGACCGAACGGTGTGGATAATAATAATAGTGCACGTGCATTGGACTAAGCTGGAATCTACAAGCATTTAATTCAAAGAAGAAGGCAAGGTAATATGGGCTCATGGTTAGATCAACAATAATGCATATGAGAGTCACTCATCATTTTCATTGTGGTCTTCTCCTCTCGACCCCCAAAGAAAAGAAAAGAAATTCAAAGAAAAATAAAACTATTTACACGGGAAAGCTCCCAACAAGTAAAAGAAGAACGGGAAATCTTTTTGGGTTTTATTTTAATTACTACTACTACAAGCATGGAAAGTAAACTAGCTAAAAGCTACAACTAATTTTTTTGGTTTTTCTCAAAGTTTTTCAGACACACAAGAAGAAAGCAAGAAAATAAAATGAACTAGCATGGATAGTAGAATGAAAAAGTATAAACACTGATAACTAGAATGAGTGTGTGAACATAATGTAATGTCGGTGAGAAATACGTACTCCCCCAAGCTTAGGCTTTTGGCCTAAGTTGGTCTATGCCCATGGATCGAAGTGATCCTCTCTGGTGTACTGAGGAGGGTCCTTGGGGTGTGCTACCTCTTGAGCACTGCGTTGGTTTTCCCTTGAAGAGGAAAGGGTGATGCAGCAAAGTAGCGTAAGTATTTCCCTCAGTTTTTGAGAACCAAGGTATCAATCCAGTAGGAGGCTCCTCAAAAGTCCCTTGTACCTACACAAACAAACAAGAACCTCGCAACCAACGCGATAAAGGGTTATCAATCCCTTCACGGTAACTTGCGAAAGTGAGATCTGATAGAGATAATAAGATAATAAAGATTTTTGGTATTTTTATGATATAGATTAGAAAGTAAAGATTGCAAAATAAAGTAGATCGGAAAGTTATATGATAAAAGATAGACTCGGGGGCCATAGGTTTCACTAGTGGCTTCTCTCAAGATAGCATAAGTATTACGGTGGGTGAACAAATTACTGTCGAGCAATTGATAGAAAAGCGAATGATTATGAGATTATCTAGGCATGATCATATATATAGGCATCACGTCCGCAACAAGTAGACTGAAACGATTCTGCATCTACTACTATTACTCCACACATCGACCGACTCCTGCCTGCATCTAGAGTATTAAGTTCATAAGAACAGAGTAACGCATTACGAAAGATGACATGATGTAGAGGGATAACCTCAAACAATATGATATAAACCCCATCTTTTTATCCTTGATGGCAACAATACAATACGTGCCTTGCTGCCCCTGCTGTCACTCGAAAAGGACACCGCAAGATTGAACCCAAAGCTAAGCACTTCTCCCATTGCAAGAAAGATCAATCTAGTAGGCCGAACCAAACTGATAATTCGAAGGGACTTGCAAAGATAACCAATCATACATAAAAGAATTCAGAGGAGATTCAAATATTTCTCATAGATAAACTTGATGATAAAGCCACAATTCATCAGATCTTGACAAACACACCGCAAAAAGAGTTACATCGAATAGATCTCCAAGAAGATCGAGGAGAACTTTGTATTGAGATTCAAAGAGAGAGAATAAGCCATCTAGCTAATAACTATGGACCTGAAGGTCTGTGGTAAACTACTCACAACTCATTGGGCAGGCTATGGTGTTGATGTAGAACCCCTCCATGGTCGATTCCCCCTCCGGCGGAGCGCAGACGAAGGCTCCAAGATGGGATCTCACGGATACAGAAGGTTGCGGTAGCGGAAGTAGTTTTTACTGGTGCTCCCCGATGTTTTCAGGGTACGGGAGTATATATAGGCAAAGGAGGTAGGTCAGGGGAGCCACAAGGGGCCCACGAGGGTGGGGGCCGTGCCCACCCCCTAGGGCGCGCCTTGCTCCCTCGTGGCCGCCTCAGCTGCTTCTTGATGTCAACTCCATGTCTCCTGGATTGTGTTTGTTCCAAAAAGATCGCTCCCGAAGGTTTCATTCCGATTGGACTCCGTTTGATGTTCCTTTTCTTCGAAACACTGAAATAGGCAAAAAAAAACAGTAATTCGGGCTAGGCCTCCGGTTAGTAGGTTAGTCCTAAAAATGATATAAAAGTGCAAAGTAAAACCCGTAAACATCCAAAACGGATAATATAATAGCATGGAGCAATCAAAATTTATAGATCGTTGGAGACGTATCAAGCATCCCCAAGCTTAATTCCTGCTCGTCCTCGAGTAGGTAAATGATAAAACTAGAATTTTTTACGTGGAATGCTACCTAGCATACTTTCAATGTAATTTTGTTTATTGTGGCATGAATGTTCAGATCCAAATGATTCAAAATAAAATTTCATATTCACATAAAAGTAATAATACTTCAAGCATACTAACAAAGCAATCATGTCTTCTCAAAATAACATGGCTAAAGAAAGTTCATCCCTACAAAATCATATAGTTAGGCTATGTTTCATTTTTGTCACACAAAATACTCCCATCATGCACAACCCCGATTTCAGCCAAGCAATTGGTTCGTACTTTTTAACACGCTTCAGCTTTTTCACTCTCACGCAATACATGAGCGCGAGCCATGGATATAGCACTATGGGTGGAATAGAATATGATGATGGAGGTTGTGTGGAGAAGACAAAAAAGGAGAAAGTCTCACGTTGACGAGGCTAATCAATGGGCTATGGCGATGCCCATCAATTGATGTC
Source organism: Aegilops speltoides (assembly GCA_021437245.1). Lineage (NCBI taxonomy): Eukaryota > Viridiplantae > Streptophyta > Magnoliopsida > Poales > Poaceae > Aegilops > Aegilops speltoides. The sequence continues at coordinate 1,140,430 of CM038142.1, forward strand.
AACATGAGGAGTAGGGATTGCCATGCGAAGGATGCACTAGAGCTATAAATGTATAAGAGCTCAACAAAAGAAACTAAGTGGGTGTGCATCCAACTTGCTTGCTCACGAAGACCTAGGGCATTTTGAGGAAGCCCATCGGTGGAATATACAAGCAAGTTCTATAATGAAAAATTCCCACTAGTATATGAAAGTGACAACATAAGAGACTCTCTATATGAAGAACATGGTGCTACTTTGAAGCACAAGTGTGGAAAAAAATAGTAACATTGTCCCCTTTTTATTATTTTTTATTTTTTTGGGACTTTTTTTTGGGCCTTTATTTGTTTTTGGCCTTTATTTTTTTAATTTTTTTATTGGCCTTTCTCTTTTTTTTTATTTGGGTACAATGCTCTAATAATGATGATCATCACACTTCTATTTCTTTACAACTCATGAATTACAACTCGATGCTAGAACAAAATAAGACTATATGAATGCCTCCGGCGGTGTACCGGGATATGCAATGAATCAAGAGCGACATGTATGAAAAATGAAGGTGGCCTTGCCTCAAATACGATGCCAACTACATGATCATGCAAAAGCAATATGACAATGATGGAGTGTGTCATAATAAACGGAACAGTAGAAAGTTGCATGGCAATATATCTCGGAATGGCTATGGAAATGCCATAATAGGTAGGTATGGTGGCTGTTTTGAGGAAGATATAAGGAGGTTTATGCGTGATAGGCGTATCGTATCACGGGGTTTGGATGCACCGTGAAGTTTGCACCAACTCTCAAGGTGAGAAAGGGCAATGCAGTGCATCAAGAGGCTAGCAATGATGGGAAGGTAAGAGTGCGTATAATCCATGGACTCACATTAGTCATAAAGAACTCATATACTTATTGCAAAAGTTTATTAGCCCTCTAAGCAAAGTACTACTACGCATGCTCCTAGGGGGGGGGGGTTGGTAGGAGTTAACCATCGCGCGCCCCGACCTCCACACATAAGGAAGGCAATCAAAAGAGCACCCCATGCAACAAATTTGTCACACAACTTTTACCATACGTGCATGCTACAGGACTTGCCAACTTCAACACAAGTATTCCTTAAATTCAAAATTACCCAACTAGCATGACTATAATATCACCACCTCTATATCTTAAAACAATTATGAAGCATCAAATTGATCATAGCATCCAATTCACTTCCTATGATAGTTTTATTATACCCAACTTGGATGCCCATCATTCTAGGACCAATTTTATAACCATAGCAAATACCTTGTGTTCTAAAAGACTCCCAAAATAATATAAGTGAAGCATGAGAGATCAACAATTTCTACAAAATTAAGCCACCGCCGTGCTCTAAAAGATATAAGTGAAGCACTAGAGCAAAATTATCTAGCTCAAAAGATATAAGTGAAGCACATAGAGTATTCTAATAAAATCCAAATCATGTGTGTCTCTCCCAAAAGGTGTGTACAGCAAGGATGATTGTGGTAAACTAATAAGCAAAGACTCATATCATACAAGACGCTCCAAGCAAAACACATATCATGTGGCGAATAAAAATATAGCTCCAAGTAAAGTTACCGATGAGCGAAGGCGAAAGAGGGATGCCTTCCGGGCATCCCCAAGCTTAAACTTTGGTTGTCCTTGGATTATCTTGGGGTGCCATGGGCATCCCCAAGCTTAGGCTCTTGCCACTCCTTATTCCATAGTCCATCAAATCTTTACCCAAAACTTGAAAACTTCACAACACAAAACTCAACAGGAAATCTCATAAGCTCCGTTAGTGCAAGAAAGAAAAACCACCACATAAGGTACTGTAATGAACTCATTCTTTATTTATATTGGTTTTAAACCTAATGTATTTTAACTTCTCCATGGTTCATACCCCCCCCCCCCGATACTAGCCATAGATTCATCAAAATAAGCAGATAACACACGAAAAACAGAATCTGTCAAAAACAGAACAGTCTGTAGCAATCTGTAACTTTCGAATACTTCTGGAACTCTAAACATCCTACCAAACTAGGAAGTCCTGGGCAATTTGTCTATTGATCTACTTCAAGAGGAATCAACTTAAAAACACGTTTCTGTGATTTATTAAAATTATTTTCGTGTGCGCAAAAGTTTCTGTTTTTCAGCAGAATCAAATTAACTATCACCGTAGGTTATCCTATAGGTTCTACTTGGCACAAACACTAATTAAAACATAAAACCACATCTAAACAGAAGCTAGATGAATTATTTATTACTAAACAAATTGCCTCCCAACAAGCGCTATCGTTTAACGCCCTAGCTAGGCATAAAAGCGAGAATAGATCTAGGTATTACCATCTTTGGTATTGGGAAAGAAAAGTGAAAATTTCCTTTCTATAGCATTCATTCTTCTATTTTGGGAAAGCACATTTCCATTAATTGAGGACTAAAGATTAAGCATGTTACAGAAATTTGCATCTAAGCTAGCCTTCATTTCTTTGATAATTTCGTTTTGATAGAAGCATAAGAGAGTGGTGGATTCAACCTTATCATTCATGGGGTGCCCAAATATAGTTTCCATTTTTTCATAAGTATCTGTAGCATCCCCTTCAAGAAAACCTCCTTCAAAAATATAATCTAGAACTTGCTTGAAAGAAGCGGGTAAGCCAACATAAAAGCTTTTTAAGTATATCTCAATTTGATATTGTGGCACATAGCTAACCCGAATCCTTAATAACCTATCCCAAGCATCTTTTAAAAACTCATCAAGTAAATAACGAAAAATCCCGGAGTCATCTTCATCAAAATTGTTCAAACTCTCATTGGTAACACTGGTAGGTCTTTCCATAGCATCATTATTTATGAGCTTAGAGAGGATAGAGGGACTATCCAAGGTACGAAAACCCTGGAAAGAACCCTTAGTTCTTTTCGATTCGGCCATGGAAATGGGAAGGCAAACGCTAAAGAGAGGGCAAATAAAACGTCAAGGGTGAAGTGGGGGAGAGGAAAATGAGAGGAAAATGGCAAATAATGTAATGCGAGGGAGATGAGTTTGTGATGGGTACTTGGTACGTCTTGACTTGAGCAAAGACCTCCCCGGCAACGGCGCCAGAAATCCTTCTTGCTACCTCTTGAGCACTGCGTTGGTTTTCCCTTGAAGAGGAAAGGGTGATGCAGCAAAGTAGCGTAAGTATTTCCCTCAGTTTTTGAGAACCAAGATATCAATCCAGTAGGAGGCTCCTAAAAAGTCCCTCGTACATACACAAACAAACAAGAACCTCGCAAAGGAGTTGTCAATCCCTTCACGGGTAACTTGCAAAAGTGAGATCTGATAGAGATAATAAGATAAGATGAATATTTTTGGTATTTTTGTGATATAGATTAGAAAGTAAAGATTGCAAAATAAAGTAGATCGGAAACTTATATGATAAAAGATAGACCCGGGAGCCATAGGTTTCACTAGTGGCTTCTCTCAAGATAGCATAAGTATTACGGTGGGTGAACAAATTACTGTCGAGCAATTGATAGAAACGTGCATAGTTATGAGATTATCTAGGCATGATCATGTATATAGGCATCATGTTCGCAACAAGTAGACCGAAACGATTCTGCATCTACTACTATTACTCCACACATCGATTGACTCCTGCCTGCATCTAGAGTATTAAGTTCATAAGAATAGAGTAACGCATTAAGAAAGATGACATGCTGTAGGGGGATAAACTCAAACAATATGATATAAACCCCATCTTTTATCCTCGATGGCAACAATACAATCGTGCCTTGCTGCCCTGCATCCTTTGGGAAAGGACACCGCAAGATTGAACCCAAAGCTAAGCACTTCTCCCATTGCAAGAAAGATCAATCTAGTAAGCCAAACCAAACTGATAATTCGAAGAGACTTGCAAAGATAACCAATCATACATAAAAGAATTCAAAGAAGATTCAAATATTTCTCATAGATAAACTTGATCATAACCCACAATTCATCGGATCTCGACAAATACACCACAAAAAGAGTTACATCGAATAGATCTCCAAGAAGATCGAGTTGAACTTTGTATTGAGATTCAAAGAGAATGAAGAAGCTATCTTGCTAATAACTATGGACCCGAAGGTCTATGGTAAACTACTCACAACTCATCGGAGGGTCTATGGTGTTGATGTAGAAGCCCTCCATGGTCGATTCCCCCTCCGGTGGAGCGCTGGCGAACGCTCCAAGATGGGATCTCATGGATACAGAAGGTTGCGGAAGTGGAAATAGTTTTTCGTGGTGCTTCTCGATGTTTTCAGTGTACGAGAGTATATATAGGCGAAAGAGGTAGGTCAGGGGAGCCACGAGGGGCCCACGAGGGTGGGGGCACACGCACCCCCCCCCCCTTAGGGAGCGCCTTGCACCCTCGTTGCCGCCTCGGCTGCTTCTTGACGTCTACTCCAAGTCTCCTGGATTGCGTTTGTTCCAAAAAGACCAGTCCCGAAGGTTTCATTCCGTTTGGACTCCGTTTGATATTCCTTTTCTTTAAAACACTGAAATGGGCAAAAAAGCAGCAATTCGGGCTGGATCTCCGGTTAGTAGGTTAGTCCCAAAAATGATATAATAGTGTAAAGTAAAGCCCATAAATATCCAAAACGGGTAATATAATAGCATGGAGCAATCAAAAAATTTAGATACGTTGGAGATTTATCAGGGTGTCAGTGGTTAGCGAGCTCCTCAGGATCCCACTAATAAACAGACTCTCGATAATGATCAAGTGGTGGCTCTGGCGTAGGCTCTGGGACTCGTGTCAGCTCCCAGTATGCATAAATGTCCTCGGGCATGATGAGGTACGTGCCTGAATGTATAATAAACAAAGAGGGTGCAGGCAAGATGATAGTCTAACATTTAGTTTTAGCAAATATCAAGTCTATATACCCCTACTAATAAATCAAGGTGCGTTTCTCCAATTTTTTCATCCGTTCACCATCAAAACATATCAAAACTTTGCTATCCATGGTGGTACTAAAATTTTAGGTGTCCGTACGCTAAAAAGGAAAAAAAATGCTTTGTCTAAAATTTCATTGATGGACCACGGTGCGCGCGGCCACAAAGTAAGCCCAATGAAAAGACTAGCGTGCACAAGCCTAGAGAAAATCAAAAACAAATGCCGACTCCTGGAGTCGAACTCACAACATCAAGCGTGTGTAGAATGGGACCAAGCCAACCCAGCTAGCATAGCTTCATGTTTAGAAATAGTAATTGATATTATATTTCCAATCCATCTAGCCCAATTTTTTTTGAGGGGGCGTCTAGCTCAGTTGGGCCTCCATGTGCCCACCGGCCCCTAATCAAATTATTTTTTCGTTCGTCCATCAATTGATAAAAAATAATTTGATTTGTTGGGCCTTTTTAGATTTCTTTTCGTCTATCTATAGAGTAATAGAATATTCATACATGTTACACGTACGCGCGAAAAAACTCCCCTCTCGTTTAGGGTTTATTGGCTCTGGCGGCGATACCATCGCCGACCAGAGATCTCATCCTTGACTTGATCGCCGGCTTCCCTGCTGGTGATCTCCTACCTGCTGGTGGGGGAGAGAGTCGGATCGGACCTTTGAAGCATAAGTACCGCGGACGGAAACCCTAGATGGCGGAGCGAGCGGAGTCGTCGTCGGCGGGATGGACAGGGAAGAATCTTGCGGAGATGCTGCACCTGGATCTCCAAGATGACGAGCTTGATGATGTGGTCGTAGGGGAGGAAGAAGTAAAGAAGTATGAGGCGGATGCCAGGTGGCTGGCGATCGCAAAGGTGAACACGACACGCACCTTCAGCCCGTCGTCGATGTTCGAGTGTATGAAATCAATCTGGTCGCTAGCACATGTTCCTGAGTACAGGGAGGCGGGCGAAAACCTATTTATCTTCCAGATGTTTTGCCTGGGTGATTGGAAGAAGGTGGTGCACGGAGGTCCATGGCTCTTCAGGGGGATGGGGATGCTGATTGAGGACTATGATGGCAAGAAGGAACCTACATCTGTTGTTTTTGATGGCTTGTTTGTTTGGGCACAGATCCACAATATACCTGAGTTGTACCGCAAGGCAGAGGTAGTCGACCAACTAGCCCGTCGCATCGGGCGGGTGAAAGAAATCCAACTAGCTCCCAGGCTATTCTATGAGGGCGACTACGTTAGGGTTCGGGCAACGGTTCTTGTCAACAAACCTCTAACAAGGGTTACACCATTGAATGTGGTAGGAGAAGGTAGACTGCTGCTTCCGGTCAAATATGAGAAAATTCCCTACTTCTGCAAGATCTGTGGGTTCATGGGCCACAACCATGAAGAGTGTGGCGATGGCGTTTGGGAGGAGAAGCACAAGCAGTGGGGCAGTTGGATGCTGGCGCAGAGAAGGGAGACTATCCCAGAACAGCAAGGAGGCTGGGCTGCTCGAGGTGGCCGCTCAAGTGCAAGAGGAAGAGGCCGGTCTGGCCGGGGCACCAATGCTCCCCGACAGCGCTCGCCACCACGAAAGCGTTCATCTCAAGAAGCGGGGTTTGATAGTGTAGCGGAGGAGGATGAAGTCACCAGTCCTTTGAAGGCTGGGGATGCACGGGTGACGACACACGATGGCCCAACAGCACGCAGAAACTTGAACTTGGCATTGACAGTCAGCTCGGCAACCGCCGATGGGAGGGAGAATAGAGCAGTTGCTCCGGCTGCTTTGGCAGTCCCGCCGCCACCCCCGGCATATGTGTCTCCAAGGGATGTCAAGAAAGCAAAGAAGGCGGGGTCACCGACGAAGCAAGGTACAGAGAAGTTGGCACCATTGGCGGGCTCCTCCGGGGAGCACCGCCAGGCCCAATGAAAATATTGAGTTGGAACTGTCGTGGGATAGGCGATCCCGCGACAGTTCGTGAACTCCGCACTCTTGTGGAGCTAAGTTCGCCGTCTATCCTTTGCCTAGTAGAAACCCAGTTACAAAAAGGTCGAGTTGAGGGTCTGCGTTCTTCTTTAGGTTTTGATTTTAGTTTTGGTGTTGGTAGTAGTGGTCGGAGTGGTGGTATTTGTATCTTTTGGAAAAACTCTCTTGATGTTGCAATAAAGAACTTTTCGGAGTATCATGTGGATACCTGGGTTACTGTGCCAGGTAGGGAGCAATGGAGGATGACTTGTTTCTATGGAGAAGCAACAAGAAGCTTGAGATACAAGACATGGAACACAATGACGAGGCTCAGGGGGGAGAGCACCCTCCCATGGGTATGTATTGGTGATTTCAATGAGATTCTGCGACCTGAGGAACAGCAGGGGCCTAATGAACGTGATAGTGCCCAGATTGAAGCTTTCAGAGAAGCAGTAGATGTTTGTGGTCTTGCAGATCTTGGCTACCGCGGGCTAGACTGGACCTGGGAGAAAAAAGTGGCTGGAGGTCATTACTGCCGAGTCCGTCTCGACCGAGCCTTAGCAATTGCATGCTGGTCGAGCCTATTTCCCTTCGCAACTGTTGAGCATCTTACGGCAGCCAAGTCTGATCACTGTCCCATTCTCTTGGAAACTGATCTGGTGGAGTCAAGTGTCAGAGTGCGGCAAAAACGCTTCAGGTATGAATGCATGTGGGAACGGGATCAACGTTTTGGTGATGTGGTGACTGAAGCCTGGAGCGCCACGGCCCGAGCATCTACAGTGGCTGATCTGTCGCAAAAACTGTCCTCGGTTGCCGGCTCCCTGCAGCGCTGGGGCCGCACCACCTTTGGTGCTGTCCGGGCGGAGCTGCGGTCTCTCCGTTCGCAGCTGCAGGAGCTACGAGCGGTGCCTGGCCGGGTCGGTCCAACGGATACGGAAAAGAGGGTTGAATCACGTATGACGGAGCTATGCTTGCGGGAGGAAATCATGTGGCGTCAACGCGCCCGTATTCAATGGCTCGCTGAAGGTGATAGTAATACTAAGTTCTTCCACCGTAAAGCAAGTGCGAGGAAGGTCCGGAACCGTATCACGGAGCTACAGAGGGCCGATGGGTCTGTGTGCAAAGATGAACAAGAGATGGCTGGTATGGCCACTAGCTTCTACAGCAACCTGTATGCTTCCGAGGACACGGTGGGGATAGAGGAAGTTCTGTCTCATATACCGATGAAAGTTGATGATGCTATGAACAATATATTGACAGCTCGTTACACCAACGCCGAGGTCAAGGAAGCTCTCTTTCAAATGTTCCCTACAAAGGCCCCTGGACCCGACGGCTTCCCTGCTCACTTTTTCCAAAGGCATTGGGACCTATGTGGTGAAGAGGTAACTGCTATGGTGCTTCGTGTTCTTAGTGGAGATGATTCCCCGGAGGAGATAAACAAAACGTTCATCGTCTTAATTCCCAAGATTGCAAGTCCAAAAAATTTAGGACAGTTTCGACCGATCAGTCTTTGTAATGTAATCTTCAAGATTGCATCAAAGGTCCTTGCCAATCGGCTTAAACTTATTCTCCCCGAGATCATCTCAGAAGAACAGTCGGCATTTGTACCAGGTCGTCTAATCACCGACAACTTTATTTCAGCCTATGAGTGCCTACACTACATGAAGACAAGGAAGCTCAAACGAAATAGGTTTTGTGCCCTGAAACTCGACATGATGAAAGCATATGATCGTTTGGAGTGGAATTATTTGGAGAAGGTTATGTTGAAACTGGGAATCAGCCCGAGGTTTACAAAGATTGTGATGCGGTGTGTTTCTTCAGTATCCTTTTCTGTTATCTTCAATGGAGGGAAACAGGAAGATTTTAAACCTTCGAGGGGTTTGAGGCAGGGAGACCCCATATCTCCATACCTCTTCCTACTGGCAGCCGAGGGCCTTTCATGTTTACTTAAATCTATGCTTCCGATGGAAAGGATACAGGGCATCACGGTGGCAGCAGGCGCGCCAGAGGTAAACCATCTTCTCTTTGCAGATGACAGCCTACTATTTTTTAATGCAACACCAGAAATGGCACAGCGTGTAGACGATCTTTTGCAAAGGTACTGTTCTGCCTCAGGCCAACGTATAAACAAAGATAAATCCTCTGTTTTCTTTAGCAAGGGCTGTGCTGAATCTTTGAGGCAGGAAATCAAGCAAGTGTTGGATGTTCAGAATGAACAGCTATCGGAAAAATATCTTGGCCTTCCTTCGGACGTGGGACGGGCCAAAGAAGGCGCTTTCAAGTATCTCAAGGATAGAATTTGGAAACAGATTCAAGGTTGGATGGAGAAAACACTATCTGTTGGGGGCAAAGAGGTACTTATTAAATCAGTTGCTCAGGCTATCCCTACCTACTCCATGGCATGCTTTAAACTGCCACGAGGATTATGTCAACATATCAACAGTTTGTTACGCAAGTTCTGGTGGGGCTCGAAAAAGGGAGAAAGAAAGACTGCCTGGGTCTCCTGGGAAGTCATGTCACAGCCAAAGTTTATGGGAGGGATGGGTTTCCGTGATATCGAGCTTTTTAACCTGGCTCTACTGGCCAGGCAGGCCTGGCATCTCCTGCAGGAACCTACCTCTTTGAGTGCACGCATACTCAAGGCTGTTTACTACCCTTCTACCACCATTCTTGATGCAGAATTGGGCAAATGTCCTTCACAAGTTTGGCGCGCTATTGTTGAAGGACGAGATACACTCAAACTCGGGCTTGTGAAACGGATTGGTTCCGGAGAGGATACACATATATGGTCAGAGAATTGGATTCCACGTGACTACAAGCTCCGGCCAGTTTGCCCGAAGTCTTTGGATCCCCCTCAAAAGGTGGCGGACCTTATTGATCCAGTTACCATGACATGGGACCGTTCTGTTCTTGAGCAGCATCTATACCCCATGGATGTCGAAGCAATCCTCAACATCCCATTAAGTTCAAGAGTCAGCGAGGATTTCTGGTCCTGGCAATATGAGAAGAGGGGTGTCTTTACAGTGAGATCTGCATACAGACTCCTGACCGCGACGAAGCAGCAAAGGACGGATTGGCTAGAACACAACGACGGCCACTCTCGAGGTGATTCCGACAGTCGTTCCTGGACAAAGCTGTGGGGAGTACCGGTCCCTTCCAAGGTTCGAATTTTCGCTTGGAGATTAGCAAAAACGTCCATCCCAACGGGAGAAGTCCGAAAGAACAGAAGCATGGCTGAAACATCCGAATGTACCCTATGCAAGGTAGCCGTGGATACGTGGCGTCACTCACTTTTCGATTGCAAGATGGCCCGGTGTGTCTGGGCACTAGCTGATGAGGACCTCACGGAAACCATTGTCTCCAACCGGACCGAAGATGCAAAACTGTGGATGTTGTGGCTTGTTGACACTCTTCCCCCGATGGAGCTTGCACGCATCCTCGTCACAATGTGGGCCATTTGGTGGGCAAGGCGTCGAGCCATCCATGATGATCAGTTCCAAAGTCCGCTCAGCACGCACTCCTTCATTGAGAAATTCCTGTCGGATCTGGAGTTGATTCCAACGCAGCGGGCCAAGGACCGAAATGCAAACTCCAGGGACCTGCATGTAAGGGCCGGGGACGTTCATGCAAGGCACCGGGAAGAACTGATGCGTGATCACGGAGCACAGTCAGCTTGGCTCCCCCCACGGGATCATGATGTTAAGATGAATGTTGATGGTGGCCTCTCCAAAATTGGAGATCGGGGCGCTTCGGCGGTGATATGCAGGGATAGTCGAGGTATGTTCCTTGGTGCCTCCGTAGTCATCTTCGAAGGGTTGCTCGATCCAAGGATACTCGAAGCCCAGGCTTGCAACGAAGCTCTTGCTCTTGCTGCGGATCTCCATGTTCACTCTGTATGCGTTGCTTCGGACTGCCTTGAGGTGATCTCAAACATCCATAAGGGTACCCCTTGTCGTTATTTCGCTCTTTTAGAGGAGATCAAGCACAGAAGGCTTTCTATCCAAGACATTAAATTTGTGCATGAGAATAGGAAACATAATGTGGAAGCCCATGCTTTAGCTAAGGCGGCTGCTTCCCTCCCGCCCGGGCGCCACGTGTGGCTAACTGATTTGCCCGATATCATTTGTATCCCTATGTTTTTGAACGTTGAATAAAGGATACATTTTCTGCTCAAAAAAAAAATCTATAGAGTAATAGAAAATTACTGTTTTTATGGGCATTTTTTCTGATAGAAAGGTACATTCATGGGCTACGCGTGGGTTACCAAAAAATAAATAGTTGTGTCGGAATTGAACTCATGAACTCTCCTATTGTATTCCCATTTCAAGGATTGGAGGTGCATGAGTTTCCTTAAAAACGTACTAAAGGAAATTTGAAACGAAGGATGGTAACGATGGGAGGTTTGTGTATATATTAAAGGAGGAAATTGTATTCAAAAGGAATGGAAAACCACATGTGACCAAATAAGAAGGAAGGAAATGAATCAATCAGAAAAAGAAAGCAAATTAATAACGAAAATAAAATCGACTGCTTCCGGCAAATACCCAAAATACATTCTGCCAAGTAGGCATGCGATAACAATTAATTTCCACGCCCGCAAAAAAAATAACAATTAATTTCCTAGACCACAAGGTGTTGATTATTCTTTTCTAGGAAATGGGATAACATCTGCATTGAAAATCTAGCATACACGCTAGCCACAATATCAAGGCATTTTTTTGTAGTCATATTGATCATGCAAGGTTATTTCATACTATAGCTTGATAGAAATCAGGCCACAATATCAAGGCATTTTTTTGTAGTCATAAAGATCATGCAAGGTTATTTCATACTATATCAAGGCAATCTTGTATTACTCACGTTTCGCGGTCGCAAAAAAAGGCCAGCGACAGTCTAGCTACTTTTGGTAGAGTTCAGGGAAGGACTATGACTTGGGTTGGATTAGGTCCACCAGAAGTGGTGGAGTTAGTAGCAACAGACTGTACTGAACCTGTGATTGAGTAATACATTGCTGATTTCGCAAAAAAAAGATCATGCAAGGTTATTTCATACTATAGCTTGAGAATGGATTTATTTGTGGTCAGAAAGATAATGAGGGCTAGCCAATGAGTAATAGGATGAAACCAAAAAAATTCCTTCCTCTCCTTTCACTATTTGGAGGGAGTAGCTCACGGATGAAGGCACTCACGTGTATATCTCAATGAGATTAATTTTTGAAGTTTTGTTAAACACTTCTTTCACTAGCGCAGTTGAATATAGTGAGTCATGCGATGGATGAACTCATCATCTTAAGATTAACCATATATTCACGGTGTTCCTATTAGGCGTACACCACGACCACTGTCCGCGGGACGGGAAGGACGATAAACGATGATACATGTGGGACACTATGTTCAAATGCACGACATGCACCTACTAGGATTCTTGAGCTATGCTTATTGCACTAGGTCTCTATGATATTATTTTTCTCCCGTTGCAACGCACGGGCATGTTTGCTAGTTATACTTAAGTATCTTCTTCTTATTTTTAACAATAAAGTCATGTGCCACCATACTCTTATAGTCTAGAAAATAGTGGGCAGCAACTTTTCCTCTTTCTCATAATGCTTAATAGGTATCTCAAAGTGTTTAGCACGGCATGAAGCAAAGATACCTCCAAAGATGGGGCCCTTTGTACGGTTCAGACTTAACCGTTTAGCAATAATAGCGCCTAAACTGAAAGTTGTATCACGAAATAAAGCATGGCGCAAAATAGCAAGGTCAGGAGCATTGAAGCCACCACTGTTCCGACGACCAATTAAACATCTTCTAGAAAATATTGCAAAGTAACGTAGGACAGGAAAATGTAAACTAGTAATCCTAGCATCTGAAACTTTTCTCGTTTCCCCTAATGCAATTTGTTCAATAAGTTCATTCACATCACTATGATGTGGTTCCTCGAAGGGCAACTTGCAAACCACACAAAAATCATAGAATGGCATCTCCTTAAACTCATCATATAAATAAAACTCCACTGAAGGTGGTGATCTTCTAGCATGGAAATGAAAGTTTTGCATGAAAATATTTGTGAGTAGGAGATACTGTTCACACTGGTCGTGGAGGAAGTCGTAGAGGCTTGCATTCTCAGCCAAATAATAAAAGTCATCGTGAATTCCAGCGGCCCTCAAGAATGCATCACAAGGCCATTCACACGGCCAAACCTCCGTGGTGCGAGGAAGATTGTACTTGGGCTTTTTATTCTCTTCATTCTGCTTTTCCTTCAAGCTTCGGCTCGAGGAGCCTCTCAACAATCACTTTATCATTTTCTTCCTCTGAAAAATTTCTGAAAATTTTAGTGACTCAAAATAAAAGTGAACCAAACTCAACAAGATTGATAGAAACTACTCCCACAAGTGCCTAGAGGTTATATCATGCATTAAAACAACTTTATACCATGTAAATTTAACATGCAAGCTCAAGAATAGGGTCACCTTAGCAGCAAAAATTTGCAATAAATAAAGCACTAAAACAAAAACTAATTGGACCATTGGAGGAGTCACATACCGAAGATCAATCCCCCAAAGCAGTTTTGTGAATTAAGCTTTGAGCGAGGAGATCAAAAATGGCAGCAAAACAAGCTAGAATACGGGTTTGAGCTACGGGGTGATTTTTTTGGAGGAAGACGAAGTGTGTGTGTACTGGAATAAGTGGAGGGGGTCCACGTGGGGCCCATGCGGCAGGAGGACACGCCCAAGGGGGTAGGGCGCGCCCTCCACCCTCGTGAACAAATGGTGGGTCCCCTTGGTGTGTTCCAAGTGCCAGAAATTCTCAAATATTCTACAAAAAAATCATACTCAATTTTTAGAGCATTTTGATAACTTTTATTTTCGGGGTATTTTTTTACTGCACGGATAATTCAAAAAACAGACAAAAATGCTATTTTTGCTTTATTTAATCTAAATAACAGAGAGTAAAAGGATGGTACAGAAGGTTGTGCTTTCTAACTTCATCCATCTCATGCTCATCAAAAGGAATCCACTAACAAGGTTGATCAAGTCTTTTTAACAAACTTCTTTCGAATAACATGAAATCAGAGAATTTTCGAATAACACTAGGTTACCTCAACGGGGATATGCATGTCCCCAACAATAAGAATATCATATTTCTTTTTGGCGGTAGGAAGAGGGAATTCAAAACCTCCAATAGTAATAGTTGAAATTTTTCCAATAGAATTGATACTATGAACTTGAGGTTGTTTCTTCGAAAAGTGTACCGTATGCTCATTACCATTAACATGAAAAGTGACATTGCCTTTGTTGCAATCAATAACAGCCCCTGCAGTATTCAAAAAGTGTCTACCAAGGATGATCGACGTACTGTCGTCCTTGGGAATATCAAAAATAACAAAGTCCATTAAAATAGTAACATTTGCAACCACAACAGGCACATCCTCACAAATACCAATGGGTATAGCAGTTGATTTATCGGCCATTTTCAAATAGATTTCAGTAGGTGTCAACTTATTCAATTCAAGTCTACGATACAAAGAGAGAGGCATAACACTAACACCGGCTCCAAGATCACATAAAGCAGTTTTAACATAGTTTCTTTTAATGGAGCGTGGTATAGTTGGTACTGTTGGATCTCCAAGTTTCTTTGGTATTCCACCCTTAAAAGTATAATTAGCAAGCATGGTCGAAATTTCAGCTTCCGATATCTTTCTTTTATTTGTAACAATATCTTTCATATACTTAGTATAAGGATTCATTTTAAGCATATCAGTCAAACGCATATGCAAAAAGATAGGTCTAATCATTTCAGCAAAGCACTCAAAATCCTCACCATCCTTTTTCTTGGATGGCTTAGGAGGAAAAGGCATGGGTTTCTGAACCCATGGTTCTCTTTCTTTACCGTGTTTCCTAGCAATGAAGTCTCTCTTATAATAACGTTGATTCTTTGATTGTGGGTTATCAAGATCAACAGTAGGTTCAGTCTCTACATCATTGTTATTACTAGGTTGAGCATCAACATGAACATCACCATTAATATTATCACTAGGTTTATGTTCATTACTGGATTGTATTTCAGCATCAGAAGTAGAAATATCATTGGGATTCTCTGGTGTGTCTATAACAGGTTCACTAGAATCATGCAAAGTCCTATCATTTTTCTTTTTCTTTTTCTTAGAAGGACTAGGTGCATCAATATTAGTTCTCTAAGAATCTTTCTCAACTCTCTTAGGATGGCCCTCAGGATACAAAGGTTCCTGGGTCATTTTACCACCTCTAGTCATAACTCTAACAACATTATCATTGTTCTTATTATTTAATTCATTGAGCAAATCATCTTGTGCCTTAAGTACTTGTTCTACTTGAGTGGTAACCATGGATGCACGTTTACTAATAAGCTTAAGGTCACCTTTAACTCTAGACATATAATCACTCAAGTGTTCAACCATATAAGCATTACGTTTCAATTGTCTACCAACATAAGCATTGAAATCTTCTTGTTTAACCATAAAATTATCAAACTCATCCAAGCATTGACTAGCAAACTTAGTAGATGGGATTTCACACTTATCAAATCTATAGAGAGAATTCACCTTTACTACCTGTGTCGGGTTATCGAGACCATTTATTTCTTCAATAGGTGGTAAATTCTTAACATATTTATCTTTAATACCCTTTTCTTTCATAGATTTCTTTGTCTATTGCATATCTTCAGGACTGAGAAATAGAATACCCCTTTTTCGGAGTTGGCTTAGGAGTTGGTTCAGGAAGTGTCCAATCATTATCATTACTCAATATATTATTCAAGAGCAATTCAGCTTGCTCAACAGTTCTTTCCCTTAAAACACAACCAGCACAACTATCCAGGTGGTCTCTGGAAGCATCAGTTAGTCTAGTAGAAAAGATATCAAGTATTTCTTTTTTCTTGAGAGGATGATCAGGCAAAGCATTAAGTAATCGGAGAAGCCTCCCACAAGCATGTGGGAGACTCTGTTCTTCAATTTGCACAAAATTAAATATTTCCCTTAAGGCAGCTTGTTTCTTATGAGCGGGGAAATATTTTGCAGAGAAGTAATAAATCATATCCTGGGGACTATGCACACAACCAGGAGCAAGAGAAATAAACCATATCTTAGCATCACCCTTTAATGAGAAAGGGAACAATTTAATGATATACTAATAGCGAATTTTTTCCTCATGAGTAAACAGGGTGGCTATATCAATCAATTTAGTAAGGTGTGCCACAACAGTTTCAGATTCATAGCCATAAAAAGGATCAGATTCAACCAAAGTGATTAACTCGGGATCGACAAAGAATTCATAATCCTTATCAGTAACACAGATAGGTGAAGTAGCAAAAGCAGGGTCATATTGCATTCTAGCATTCAAAGACTTTTCTTTCAGCTTAGCTAACAGTTTCTTAAGATCATATCTATCTTTGCAAGCAAGAACGTCTCTAGCAGTTTCTTCATCCATAACATAACCCTCAGGTACAATAGGCTATTCATATCTAGGGGGAGAATCTTCATCATCACTTTCATTAATATCATCAGTTTAAATAATTTCAGTCTCTCTAACCCTAGCAAATTGTTCATCCAGAAATTCACCTAATGGCACATTATTATCAAGCAGCGAAGTAGTTTCATCATAAGCATCATGCATAGCAGAAGTGGCATCATCAATAACATGCCACATATCAGATTCAATAGCAGGTGTAGGTGTCGCAAGTTTATTCAAAACAGAAGCTGAATCAAGTGCAGAGCTAGATGGCAGTTCCTTACCCCCCCCCCCCTCGTAGTTGAGGGAAAAATCTGGGTTCTTTCATCTTTTAAATTCCTCATAGTGATCAATAGATATAAATCCCAAGTGACTCATAGACTAGAGCTATGCTCCCCGGCGACGGTGCCAGAAAAAGGTCTTGATAACCCACAAGTATAGGGGATCGCAATAGTTTTCAAGGGTAGAGTATTCAACCCAAATTTATTGATTCGACACAAGGGGAGCCAAAGAATATTCTCAAGTATTAGCAGCTGAGTTGTCAATTCAACCACACCTGAAAGACTTAATATCTGTAGCAAAGTATTTAGTAGCAAAGTAGTATGGAAGTAACAGTAACGGTGGCAAAAGTAACAGTAGTAGTTTTGTAGTAATCGTAATAGTGGCAACGGAGAAGTAAGTAAGCAAAGATCAATATGTGAAAAGCTCATAGGCAGTGGATGAATGATGGATAATTGTGTCGGATGCAATTCATCATGCAACAGTTATTGTTGGGGAACGTAGTAATTTCAAAAAAAATCCTACGCACACGCAAAATCATGGTGATGACATAGCAACGAGAGGGGAGAGTGTTCGTCCACGTACCCTCGTAGACCGTAAGCGGAAGCGTTATGACAACGCGGTTGATGTAGTCGACGTCTTCACGATCCGACCGATCCAAGCAGCGAGCGTCACGGCACCTCCGAGTTCAGCACACGTTCAGCTCGATGACGATCTCCGGGCTCCGATCCAGCAAAGCTCCGGAGATGAGTTCCGTCAGCACGACGGTGTGGTGACGATGATGATGTTCTACCGGCGCAGGGCTTCTCCTAAACTCCGTGACGATATGACCGAGGTGGAATATGGTGGAGGGGGGCACCGCACACGGCTAAGGAACGATCCGTAGATCAACTTGTGTGTCATGGATTGCCCCTTGCCCCCGTATATAAATGAGCAAGGGAGGGGTGGCCAGCCTAGGAGGAGGCGCACCAAGGAGGAGTCCTACTCCCACCGGGAGTAGGATTCCCCCTTCAAGTAGTAGGAGTAGGAGTCAAGGAAAGGGGGAAGAGAAGAGAAGGAAGGAGGGGGTGCAGCCCTCCCCTAGTCAATTCGGACTAGGCCTTGGGGGGGCGCCCAACCTCTCCTCTCTCTTTCCCCTAAAGCCCAATAAGGCCCATTTACTCCCCGGCGAATTCCCGTAACTCTCCGGTACTCGAAAAATACCGAATCACTCGGAACCTTTCCGAACTCGAATATAGTCGTCCAATATATCGATCTTTACGTCTCGACCATTTCGAGACTCCTCGTCATGTCCCCAATCTCATCCGGGACTCGAACTCCTTGGTACATCAAAACTCATAAACTCATAATATAAGCATCATCGAAACCTTAAGCGTGCGGGCCCTACGGGTTCGAGAACTATGTAGACATGACCTAGAACTATTCTTGGTCAATAACCAATAGCGGAACCTGGATGCCCATATTGGCTCCTACATATTCTACGAAGATCTTTATCGGTCAAACCGCATAACAACATCGTTGTTCCCTTTGTCATCGGTATGTTACTTGCGAGATTCGATCGTCGGTATCCAATACCTGATTCAATCTCGTTATCGCAAGTCTCTTTACTCGTTACGTAATGCATCATTCCGTAACTAACTCATTAGTCACATTGCTTGCAAGGCTTATAGTGATGTGCATTACCGAGAGGGCCAGAGATACCTCTCCAGACAATCGGAGTGACAAAACCTAATCTCGAAATCGCCAACCCAACATGTACCTTTGGAGACACCTGTAGTACTCCTTTATAATCACCCAGTTATGTTGTGACGTTTGGTAGCACCCAAAGTGTTCCTCCGTGGCGGAGTTGCATAATCTCATAGTTACAGGAATATGTATAAGTCATGAAGAAAGCAATAGCAACATACTAAATGATCAAGTGCTAAGCTAACGGAATGGGTCAATTCAATCACATCATTCTTCTAATGATGTGATCCCGTTAATCAAATGACAACTCATGTCTATGGTTAGGAAACTTAACCATCTTTGATTAATGAGCTAGTCAAGTAGAGGCATACTAGTGACACTATGTTTGTCTATGTATTCACACATGTATCATGTTTCCGGTTAATACAATTCTAGAATGAATAATAAACATTTATCATGAAATAAGGAAATAAATAATAACTTTATTATTGCCTCTAGGGCATATTTCCTTCAGTCTCCCACTTGCACTAGAGTCAATAATCTAGTTCACATCGCCATGTCATTTAACACCAATATTCATATCTGTATATGATTAACACCCATAGTTCACATCATCATGTGACCAACACCCAAAAGGTTTACTAGAGTCAATAATCTAGTTCACATCGCTATGTGATTAACACCCAAAGAGTACTGAGGTGTGATCATGTTTTGCTCGTGAGAGAAGCTTAGTCAACGGGTCTGTCATATTTAGAGCCGTATGTCTTTTGCAAATATTCTATGTCTACAATGCTATGCACGGAGCTACTCTAGCTAATTGCTCCCACTTTCAATATGTATCCAGATTGAGACTTTAGAGTCATCTGGATCGGTGTAAAAGCTTGTATCGTTGTAACTTTTTACGATGGGCTCTTTTATCACCTCCATAATCGAGAAACAACTCCTTAGTCCTCACTAAGGATATTCTTGACCGCTGTCCGATGATCTACTCTTAGATCAAAATTGTATTCCTTTATCAAACTCGAGCAAGGTATACAATAGGTGCAGTTCACAAACATAGCATACTTTATAGAACCTATGGTGAGGCATAGGGAATGACTTTTCATTCTCTTTCTATTTTCTCGCTATGGTCGGGATTTGAGTCTTACTCAATTTCATACCTTTGCAACAGAGCAAGAACTCTTTCTTTGATCTGTTCCATTTTGAACTACTTCAAAATCTTGTCAAGGTATGTACTCATTGAAAATCCTATCAAGCGTCTTGATCTATCTCAATAGATCTTGATGCTCAATATGTAAGTAGCTTTACTGAAGTCTTTCTTTTAAAGAACTTCTTTCAAATACTACTTTATGCTTTGCGGAATAATTCTACATTATTTCCGATCAACAATATGTCATTCACATATACTTATCAGAAAGGCTGTAGTGCTCCCACTCACTTTCTTGTAAATCTGAGCCTTTCCAAAAGTCTCAGATAAAACCATATGCTTTGATCCACTCATCAAAGCGTATATTCCAACTCCGAGATGCTTGCACCAGTCCATTGATGGATTGCTGGAGCTTGCACACTTTGTTAGCATCTTTAGGATTGACAAAACCTTTTGGTCGTATCATATACAACTCTTCTTTAATAAATCCATTAAGGAATGTAGTTTTGACATCCATTTGCCAAATTTCATAAAATGTGGTAATTGCTAACATGATTCGGACAAACTTTTAAGCATCGATACGAGTGAGAAAATCTCATTGTATTCAACACCTTGAAATTTGTCAAAAAACCATTTTCGACAAGTCTAGCTTTGTAGATAGTAACGCTACTATCAGCGTCCGTCTTCCTCTTGAAGATCCATTTATTTTCTATGGCTTGTCGATCATCGGGCAAGTCCACCAAAGTCCATACTTTGTTCTCATACATGGATCCCATCTCAGATTTCATGGCCTCAAACATTTTTGCGGAATCTGGGCTCATCATCACTTCCTCGTAGTTCGTAGGTTTATCATGGTCTAGTAACATGACTTTCAGAACAGGATTACCGTACCACTCAGTGCGGACCGTACCTTTGGAAGACCCACGAGGTTCAGTAGTAACTTGATCGGAAGTTTCATGATCATCATCATTAGCTTCCTCACTAAATGGTGTAGGAATCACTGGAACTGATTTCAGTGATGAACTATTTTCCAATTCAGGATAAGGTACAGTTACCCCATCAAGTTCTACTTTCCTCCCACTCACTTCTTTCGAGAGAAACTCCTTCTCCAGAAAGGATCCATTTTAGCAACGAATATCTTGCCTTCGAATCTGTGATAGAAGGTGTACCCAACAGTTTCCTTTGGGTATTCTATGAAGATGCACTTCTCCAATTTGGGTTTGAGCTTATCAGGATGAAACTTTTTCACACAAGCATTGCAGCCCCAAACTTTAAGAAACGGCAACTTGGGTTTCTTGCTAAACCACAGTTCATATGCTGTCGTCTCAACGGATTTAGATGGTGCCCTTTTAACGTGAATGCAGCTATCTCTAATGCATAACCCCAAAACAATATTGGTAAATCAGTAAGAGACATCATAGATCGCACCATATCCAATAAAGTGCGGTTACGACGTTCGGACACACCATAACGTTGTGGTGTTCTAGGTGGCGTGAGTTGAAACTATTCCACATTGTTTTAATTGAAGACCAAACTCGTAACTCAAATATTCGTCTCCGTGATCAGATCGCAGAAACTTTATTTTCTTGTTACGATGATTTGTCCACTTCACTCTGAAATTCTTTGAACCTTTCAACTATTTCAAACTTATGTTTCATCAAGTAGATATACCCATATCTGCTCAAATCATCTTGCGAAGGTCAGAAAATAACGATACTTGCCACGAGCATCAACACTCACTGGATCGCATACATCGGTATGTATTATTTCCAATAAGTCAGTAGCTTGTTCCATTGTTCCGGAGAACGGAGTTTTAGTCATCTTGCCCAAAAGGCACGGTTCGCAAGCATCAAATGATTCATAACCAAGTGATTCCGAAAATCCATCTTTATGGAGTTTCTTCATGCGCTTTACACCGATATGACCCAAACGGCAGTGCCACAAATAAGTTGCACTATCATTATTAACTTTGCATTTTTGGCATCAATATTATGAATATGTGTATCACTACGATCGAGATCCAACAAACTATTTTCATTGGGTGTATGACCATTGAAGGTTTTATTCATGTAAACAGAACAACAATTATTCTCTGATTTTAAATGAATAACCGTATTGCAATAAACATGATCAAATCATATTCATGCTCAACGCAAACGCCAAGTAACATTTATTTAGGTTTAACACTAATCCCAAAAGTATAGGGAGTGTGCGATGATGATCATATCAATCCTGGAACTACTTCCAACACTCATCGTCACTTCCCCTTCAACTAGTCTCTGTTTATTCTGTAACTCCTGTTTCGAGTTACTAATTTTAGCAACCGAACAAGTATCAAATACTCAGGAGCTACTATAAACACTAGTAAGGCACACATCAATAATTTGTATATCAAATATACCCTTGTTCACTTTGCCATCCTTCTTATCCACCAAATATTCATGGCATTTCCGCTTCCAGTGACCATTTCCTTTGCAGTGTAAACACTCAGTTTCAGGCTTTGGTCCAGCTTTGGTCTTCTTCATGGGAGTGACAACTTGTTTGCCATTCTACTTGAAGTTTCCCTTTCTTTCCTTTTTCTTGAAACTAGTGGTCTTGTCAATCATCAACACTTGATGCTCTTTCTTGATTTCTACCTTCGTCGATTTCAACATCACAAAGAGCTCGGGAATCGTTTTCGTCATCCCTTGCATACTATAGTTCATCACGAAGTTCTAGTAACTTAGTGATGGTGACTAGAGAATTCTGTCAATCACTATCTTATCGGAAGATTAACTCCCACTTGATTCAAGCGATTGAAGTACCTGGACAATCTGAGCACATGCTCACTAGTTGAGCGATTCTCCTCCATCTTTTAGCTATAGAACTTGTTGGAGACTTCATATCTCTCAGCTCGGGTATTTGCTTGAAATATTAACTTCAATTCATGGAACATCTCATATCGTCGATGATGTTCAAAACATCTTTGAAGTCCCGATTCTAAACCGTTAAGCATGGTGCACTAAACTATCAAGTAGTCATCATACTGAGCTAGCCAAACGTTCATAACGTCTGCATCTGCTCCTGCAATTGGTTTGTCACCTAGCGGTGCATCAAGGACATAATTCTTCTGTGCAGCAATGAGGATAAACCTCAGATCACGGATCGAATCCGCATCATTGCTACTAACATTTTTCAACACAATTTTCTCTAGGAACATATCAAAATAAACATATGAAAGCAACAACGCGAGCTATTGATCTACAACATAATTTGCAAAATACTACCAGGTACTAAGTTCATGATAAATTTAAGTTCAATTAATCATATTACTTAAGAACTCCCACTTAGACAGACATCTCTCTTGTCATCTAAGTGATTACGTGATCCAAATCAACTAAACCATGTCCGATCATCACGTGAGATGGAGTAGTTTCAATGGTGAACATCACTATGTTGATCATATCTACTATATGATTCACGTTCGACCTTTCGGTCTCCATGTTCCAAGGCCATATCTGTATATGCTAGGCTCGTCAAGTTTAACCTGAGTATTCCGCGTGTGCAACTGTTTTGCACCCGTTGTATTTGAACGTAGAGCCTATCACACCCGATCATCACATGGTGTCTCAGCACGAAGAACTTTCACAATGGTGCATACTCAGGGGGAACACTTCTTGATAATTAGTGAGAGATCATCTTAAAATGCTACCGTCAATCAAAGAAAGATAAGATGCATAAAGGATAAACATCACATGCAATCAATATAAGTGATATGATATGGCCATCATCATCTTGTGCTTGTGATCTCCATCTTCAAAGCACCATCATGATCACCATCGTCACCGGCGCGACACCTTGATCTCCATCGTAGCATCGTTGTCGTTACGCCATCTATTGCTTCTACGACTATCGCTGCCGCTTAGTGATAAAGTAAAGCAATTACACGGCGTTGCATTTCATACAATAAAGCGACAACCATATGGCTCCTGCCGATTGCCGATAACCGGTAACAAAACATGATCATCTCATACAATAAAATATAGCATCACGTCTTGACCATATCACATCACAACATGCCCTGCAAAAACAAGTTAGACGCCTCTACTTTGTTTGTTGCAAATTTTACGTGGCTGCTACGGGCTTAGCAAGAACCGTTCTTACCTACGCATCAAAACCACAGCGATAGTTCGTCAAGTTAGTGTTGTTTTAACCTTCGCAAGGACGGGCGTAGCCACACTCGATTCAGCTAAAGTGAGAGAGACAGGACCCGCCAGCCACCTTTAAGCACGAGTGCTCGTAGCGGTGAAACCAGTCTCGCGTAAGCGTCTGGCGTAATGTCGGTCCGGGCGCTTCATCTCACAATACCGCCGAACCAAAGTATGACATGCTGGTAAGCAAGTATGACTTGTATCGCCCACAACTCACTTGTGTTCTACTCGTGCATATGACATCTACGCATAAAACCAGACTCGGATGCCACTGTTGGGGAACGTAGTAATTTCAAAAAAAAATCCTACGCACACGCAAAATCATGGTGATGACATAGCAACGAGAGGGGAGAGTGTTCGTCCACGTACCCTCGTAGACCGTAAGCGGAAGCGTTATGAACAACGCGGTTGATGTAGTCGTACGTCTTCACGATCCGACCGATCCAAGCACTGAACGTACGGCACCTCCGAGTTCAGCACACGTTCAGCTCGATGACGATCTCCGGGCTCTGATCCAGGAAAGCTCCGGAGATGAGTTCCGTCAGCACGACGGTGTGGTGACGATGATGATGTTCTACCGGCGCAGGGCCTCACCTAAACTCCGCGACGATATGACCGAGGTGGAATATGGTGGAGGGGGGCACTGCACACGGCTAAGGAACGATCCATAGATCAACTTGTGTGTCATGGGGTGCCCCCTGCCCCCGTATATAAAGGAGCAAGGGAGGGGGTGGCCGGCCTAGGAAGAGGCGCACCAAGGAGGAGTCCTACTCCCACCGGGAGTAGGATTCCCCTCCAAGTAGTAGGAGTAGGAGTCAAGGAAAGGGGAAGAGAGAGAAGGAAGGAGGGGGGCAGCCCTCCCCTAGTCCAGTCGGACTAGGCCTTGGGGGCGCCCAACCTCTCCTCTCTCTTTCCCTAAAGCCCAATAAGGCCCATATACTCCCGGCGAATTCCGTAACTCTCGGTATTCGAAAAATACCGAATCACTCGGAACCTTTCCGAACTCGAATATAGTCATCCAATATATCGATCTTTACATCTCGACCATTTGAGACTCCTCGCCATGTCCCCAATCTCATCCGGGACTCCGAACTCCTTCGGTACATCAAAACTCATAAACTCATAATATAACTGTCATCGAAACCTTAAGCATGCGGACCCTACGGGTTTGAGAACTATGTAGACATGACCTCGAACTATTCTTGGTCAATAACCAATAGCGGAACCTGGATGCCCATATTGGCTCCTACATATTCTACAAAGATCTTTATCGGTCAAACCGCATAACAACATACGTTGTTCCCTTTGTCATCGGTATGTTACTTGCCCGAGATTCGATCGTCGGTATCCAATACCTAGTTCAATCTCGTTACGGCAAGTCTCTTTACTCGTTACGTAATGAATCATTCCGTAACTAACTCATTAGTCACATTGCTTGCAAGGCTTATAGTGATGTGCATTACCGAGAGGGCCAGAGATACCTCTCGACAATCGGAGTGACAAAACCTAATCTCAAATACGCCAACCCAACATGTACCTTTGGAGACACCTGTAGTACTCCTTTATAATCACCCAGTTACGTCGTGACGTTTGGTAGCACCCAAAGTGTTCGTCCGGTAAACAGGAGTTGCATAATCTCATAGTTACAGGAATATGTATAAGTCATGAAGAAAGCAATAGCTACATACTAAACGATCAAGTGCTAAGCTAACGGAATGGGTCAATTCAATCACATCATTCTTCTAATGATGTGATCCCATTAATCAAATGACAACTCATGTCTATGGTTAGGAAACTTAACCATCTTTGACTAACGAGCTAGTCAAGTAGAGGCATACTAGTGACACTATGTTTGTCTATGTATTCACACATGTATCATGTTTCTGGTTAATACAATTCTAGAATGAATAATAAACATTTATCATGAAATAAGGAAATAAATAATAACTTTATTATTGCCTCTAGGGCATATTTCCTTCAGTTATAACATAGGCAACACAGAACTAGCTCCAGGTCATCAATGTAATGTAGGCATGTATTCCGAATATAGTCATACGTGCTTATGGAAAAGAACTTGCATGACATCTTTTGTCCTACCCTCCCGTGGCAGTGGCGTCCTATTGAAAACTAAGGGATATTAAGGTCTCCTTTTAATAGAGTACCGAACCAAAGCATTAGCACTTAGTGAATACATGAACTCCTCAAACTACGGTCATCACCGAGAAGTGCCCCGACTATTGTCACTTCGGGGTTTGCCGGATCGTAACATGTAGTAGGTGACTATAACTTGCAAGATAGGATCAAGAACTCATATATATTCATGAAAACATAATAGGTTCAGGTCTAAAATCATGGCACTCGGTCCCTAGTGACAAGCATTAAGCATGGCAAAGTCATAGCAACATCAGTCTTAGAACATAATGGATACTAGGGATCAAACCCTAACAAAACTAACTCGATTACATGGTAAATCTCATCCAACCAATCACCGTCCAGTAAGCGTATGATGGGATTACTCATGCACGGCAGTGAGCATCATGAAATTGGTGATGGAGGATGGTTGATGATAATGATGGTGACGGATTCCCCTCTCCGGAGCCCTGAACAGACTCCAGATCAGCCCTCCCGAGGAAGAATAGGGCTTGGTGGTGGCTCTGTATTGTAAAACGCGATGAATCCTTTTGCCTGATTTTTTCTTCCCAAACGTGAATATATAGAGTTGGAGTTGAGGTCGGTGGAGGTCCAGGGGACCCATGAGGCAGGGGGTGCGCCCTACACCCTCATGGACAGGGTGTGGGTCTCCCTTTGTTGATTATTTCGCCAACATTTTTTATTAATTCCAAAACGTGACTCCGTGGAGTTTCAGGTCATTCCTAGAACTTTTATTTCTGCACAAAAAAAAACACCATGGCAATTCTGCTGAAAACAGCGTCAGTCTGGGTTAATTCCATTCAACTCATGCAAGTTAGAGCCCAAAACAAGGGCAAAAGTATTTGGGAAAGTAGATACGTTGGAGACGTATCACACCTCCTCCGTGCCGTGAGCACCGCCGCCCTCCCACCACCACCCGAGCACGAACGACGCGCACGGAGGAGCACCGCGTTGTCGCCACCACATGAGTCCCCCGTTCGCAGGACAAGCCGCTGCGGTGCGCTACGGCCCCGCCTCTGCTGCATCCGTGTGGGGTCTTTGCCCGGCGGAGGCAATTTGAGCGGCAGCAAGGGGAGGGGAAGCAGGGAGGGGGGCGTTGCAAGGGCGAGGAGCGCCGCCGCCTGAGTCGCCCTAGGGAGGACGACGCGGGGGCCTTTTTTCAAGGTAACAATAGTTCTTGCTTTGGAATATTGGTTTGATGTGGGCTAGCTTTAAAAACTAGTAATCTATTGTTTGCAAACACGAGATGAGGAATTCATGCGCTTTGGTGACAAAATTCCAACTCCTACGATTCACCTGATCTCGTCTGTACCAATCATGAGAGTCGTCCATTTGCAACAAAATGAAAGAGGTAGTGAGGGGGGGTTCTCCCGGTCCCAAACCACAAGTCGGCGAAAAACTCTCGAGCAAGTTTCCATTGTAGCAAACAAACTATTTGACAAACTTAACACATTTCATGATCCACTGCATCCATTTATCCAAAAAACCCAACTTTTCCATATCCCCTTCGAGATACGCCCAATCAACTCTGCCATAAGACTTTACGGGTACATAATTTTCCTTTCGTATCCGAACTCTTCTAAATAGTATCAATGCATTCAAAAGCTATGAGGGTGTCATCGTAATTACTCTCCCTAGTATGAAAGGCGCTTTGAGTGGGGGAGACTTAATTATTAAGGTGGGCCCAAGAGTATACAACGAAGCTGACCACTTTGGGTGGTCAACAGAGGAAGAGATGGAGGCTGACCTGAAAAGAATGGATGACATGGAGGAGGATCAAGAAGTTACTCTCGCCCTCAACCTGGAGCCATGCTTGAGGAACTCCAAAGCTCAGCTATACCTGATTCGGTTATACCTCCCAATGCTAGAGTTCTCTCTTATGATAACATGAAAAGAGTGTTGTTTTTTCTCCCACAGCCAGGAAGCATCCATCGGTGATCGGAGCTCTAGCCGTCACAGGAAAACTCCGTAAGCAAATAATGGATCTCAAATAGCAAGTCAATAGGCTCAAGGAAGAAAATCACATCCTGAAGGGTATTATTGCCAGGAATATTGCATCGCCACCTCTGAAGAAAGAGATCTAAATACATGGGTATGGGCACTCCCCTTGGCAACTGCCAAGTTTGGGGGAGGTGCCCCGGTATCGTATCGCCATCA
Organism: Aegilops speltoides; assembly: GCA_021437245.1. Taxonomy (NCBI): domain Eukaryota; kingdom Viridiplantae; phylum Streptophyta; class Magnoliopsida; order Poales; family Poaceae; genus Aegilops; species Aegilops speltoides. The sequence goes on from CM038142.1 coordinate 1,168,363, forward strand.
CATCTTTAATTTTATCATTTTTCTTAGTTTGATCCTTTTGGTTATATCTCGGTTTAGTAGAATAAAGTTTTAGTATGATCTAGCTTTGAGTTTTGCTTTGTGTTCCCTCTATTTAATTGAGTTTGAGAGTTATATAATAAAGATTAGTTTTGAGATGAGGGCTTTGCTTTCTTGCTACAATCTTGAGGAAAAGAAATAAAGAATAAAAGAAATAAAAAAATTATATAATGATCTTATGGGAAGTGACGACTTCACATATAAGAAGTATGACACATGAAATTTGTTGGGAGTTGACAAACATAGTTTTGGTCATTGTTGCAATTAATAGGAAGTAATAAAGAAAGAGAGGTCTCACATATAAATATACTATCTTGGACATCTTTTGTGATTGTGAGCACTCATTAAAATATTATATGCTAAAAGTTTGATGTTGGACAAGGAAGACAACACAATGGGCTATGTTTCTTTATATCCGAATAGAACTTATATTGTCATGGATCCTCCAACATGTTGAGCTTGCTTCTCATCCTATGTTAACCAAATCTTTTGCACCAAGTAGAGATACTACTCATGCCTCCAAAATCCCTCAACCCAGTTTTGCCATGAGAGTCCACCATACCTACCTATGGATTGAGTAAGATCCTTCAAGTAAGTTGTCATCGGTGCAAGCAACAAAAGTTGCTCTATAAATATGTACAATCTTTTAATGTGAGGAAAATAAGCTTTATACGAACTTGTGATATAGAAGAAATAAAAGCGACGGACTGCATAATAAAGTTATTTATCACAAGCGGCAATATAAAGTGACGTTCTTTCGCAATAAGATTTTATGCATCCAACCATAAAAGCGCATGACAACCTCTGCTTCCCTCTGCGAAGGGCCTATCTTTTATTTACCTCCTACCCTTATACAAGAGTCATAGTTATCATTGCTTATTCTGTTTACACTTTTTCTTTTTGGCAAGTACTAGGTTGATCCCCTACTAGAGCTCTCGTCCGCTGCTCCCGCGCAGGGGCCTATGTAACTGTCTAGGAAAATTTGGGACTGAGTTGAAATAAATAAATAGCTTTATGCCAAAATTTTGTTTTTATTTATTTTATTCTTATCGTACTACAATATTAAGGAGTATAATTTTTATTATTTAGTCCGTATAATTAACCACATAATTTAATTGGTTAAGCAGTGATCTTTGTTATCAATTGTAATGCATATCACTAATCATTTTCTTTATGCTAAATATAAATTGAGTGATGTATCATGAGTTATCTTAAAATTGCTTTTGTGGCGACTACACAAATTATATAGTGCACATACATATTTGTATCCAGGTCGCTGCTCCCGCACAGGGGCCTATGTAACCGTCCAGGAAAATTTGGGACTGAGTTGAAATAAATAAGTAGTTTTATACCAAAATTGTTTAAATTTTTAATTTTTTTATAATACAATAGGTGTATAATTTTTATTTTTTAGTTGGTATAATTAACCACATAATTTAATTGGTATGGTTAAGCAGTGATCTTCGTTATCAATTGTAATGCATATCACTAATCATTTTGCTTACGTTAAATATAAATTAAGTGATGTAGCATAAGTTATCTTAAAATTATTTTTGTGGCGCTTACACAAATTATATAGTGCACATACATATTTGTCTGTATGTGCATATATTCATGTATGGTTAATGCATATATACATATTATAAGTATCTAAAGAATAATGTCCAACTAATATCAATAGTAATTTCTGGTGTATTATCAGGCATGCATATTTATAGAACTTTGTAGAATATAAATTGTACCGTTTGCAAATGTGTTGCAAGTTAGATTCGGTAATAAGTTCAACATATATATGATATTGAAATAGCACCGATCACCAGATGCACGTCTCATGTCTTGGGTAGTTATCCTTGTCGCATGCGTGGGCATGGGGAGGTAACCCGTGCGAGCGAATGGCTAGTCAGCCGATCGGGATCATTTTCGTACTTGGTTTTGATGAGGCAAAGGTAATCCCTGACATTCCCCTGTGCAATGGCGGCAACAAAGTTTTCTTAGCTTGGGCTCATGGAAAAATATGGTGTGTAGTCTATTAAAACGACATACAATGGTCTAGTGACTCACAACGAAAGAGGGGCGGATACTTGGAACTCAAGCGGTGAGGAACGGACATGGACACTCCCGTACAAGCTATGCTGAAAGTTTGGGTCTTCTGGCGGCGGGTGATTCATGGGATCTTACCAGATGAATGCACCTTGAAGCGATTGCATATCATATAATTTTGCCTATGAAATGTTTGTATAGCTATGGCAGAGGATCTTGAACATGTCTTCATACACTTTCACATTCCATATGTTTTTGGGATGAGGTGTCGTATTGGTTTGTTTTTCGTCTAACAAGGCGTCATCCCGACACTTGGGCCAAAGACATACTTTGTTACCAGTGTTTCCTGGCTAAGGATCAAGCTAAAATGCCTACCATTATGTGGGCTATCTGGCACTTTTGTAGCTGATGGACACATGATCATGAAGGTTCTGATTCGATGAACTTAACATGACTAACTAGAGAAAGCCTACTCCCAAGTGACTCAAAAAGAGCAATCAAATCGAGAGGGAGGTACGGATACCAATATCTCAGTAAGTGAAGAACAAATGTGGACATTCCTTTGGAAGTTGGAATAAAGATGTGCCGGAAGTTCTGGTTTTTTGTTGGTGAGTGATTCGGGGGATCTTGCCAAGGCTTCATCCAGACACTTGGGGGTAACAAAAACTTTGTGACTAGATTTTCTCGCGTCGGGATCATGCGAAAATGATACCGTGCTATCCGGCACTCTTGTAACCGATGGAACAAACACATGGTAATGCAACTTTTGATCCGACGAACTCATTGTGTCTGACAAGAGAAGCCTTTTACTCACTTTGAAATCTCGATGAAGCATGCTCTACTCTTCTAGGCCACGACTTGCTCCCCCTAATTCCGAGTGGGTCCAAATAAATACTGACAATGCCATCAACTCTAAAGACAACAAAGCAGTGACGGTGCTATCATCTCTGATGTCAACAAAGGGGTGATGGCTCGTCAAAAAATCCATGGCTTCAAGAGGTTTCTATTTTGCGCACTCGTCTTGAACCACTCAATCAGAGCTTCCTCAGAACCCTACTGAACGATGTCCTCAGATTTATAGCCCAGTGCTTGAAGCAACCGACAAGCGGACAATCAATGTTGCTGGTGGATCTAGGGAACCCGGAGTGTGCATGGGACCTACGAAGCTGGGAATATCAATTGTTACAATTTTTATGGTTTCTTGAGGGAGTGAGGTCTATGAGAGAGGATTTGAACTTGGGGAAGAAAATAAGAAAGATAAGAGAATGAGGAGACATTAATCCCATTTCTGATAATGTTGGGAATATGCCCTAGAGGCAATAATAAAATGGTTATTATCATATTTCCTGTCCATGATAAATGTTTATTATTCATGCTAGAATTGTATTGACCAGAAACTTAAATACAGGTGTGAATACATAAAATACGCTGTGTGCCTAGCAGGCCTCTACTAGACTAACTCGTTAATCAAAGATGGTTATGTTTTCCTGACCATAGACATAAGTTGCATTTGATAACGGGATCACATCATTAGGAGAATGATTTGATGGACAAGACCCAGCCGTAAGCTTAGCATATGATCGTATCACTTTAGTTTTTGCTACAGCTTTCTTCATGTCAAGTATCTATTCCTAAGACCATGTGATCATGAAACTCCCAGATATCAGAGGAATGCCTTGTACGCTATCAAACATCACTTCTTAACTGGGTGATCATAAAGGTGCCCTACAGGTATCTTTAAAGATGTCTGTTGGATTGGCATGGATCGAGACTAGGACTTGTCACTCTGTATGACAGAGAGATATCTCTGGGCCCACTCAGTAATACAACATTGTTAATAGCTTACAAGTAATGTGGTTAATGAATTAGTCATTCCAAAGTCACTAATAGCGCAGAACAAACGAAAAGATTATTGTAGGGTACGAAACCACCTCAAAGTTATTCTTTTCGATCAATCCATTGGGCTATTCCTATAAGTGTCACAAACAGCCCTAGAGTTCGTAGTAAAATAACACCTTAAGACACACATCAACGAAAACCCTAATGTCACCTAGATACTCCAATGTCACCTCAAGTATCTGCGGGTACGATTATACGATATGCATCACACAATCTCAGATTCATCTATTCAAACCAACACAAAGAACTTCATAGAGTGCCCCAAAGTTTCTACCAGAGAGTCAAGACGAAAATGTGTGCCAACCCCTATGCATAGATTCCCAAGGTCACGGAACCCGCATGTTGATCACCAAAACATACATCAAGTAAATCAATAGAATACCCCATTGTCACCAGGGGTATCCCACGCAAGACATACATCAAGTCTTCTCAAATCCGTAAAGACTCAATTCGATAAGATAACTTCAAAGGGAAAACTCAATCCATTAAAAGAGGGTAGAGGGGGAAACATCATAAGATCCAACTATAGTAGCAAAGCTTGCGGTACATCAAGATCGTGCCAAATCAAGCACACACACACACACACACACACACACACACACACACACACACACACACACAGAGAGAGAGAGAGAGAGAGAGAGAGAGAGAGAGAGAGAGATCGATCAAACACATAGCTACTAGTACATACCCTCAGCCCCGAGGGTGAACTACTCCCTCCTCATCATGGAGAGTGTCGGGATGATGAAGATGGCCACTGGTGATGGATCCCCCCTCTGGCAGTGTGCCGGAATAGGGTCCTGATTGGTTTTTGGTGGCTACAGAGGCTTGCGGCGGCGGAACTCCTGATCTAGGTTATGTTCTAGAGGTTTGGGGATTTATAGGAGAGGTTGGCGTCGAGAACAAGTCAGGGGGGCCCACGGAGAGTCACGACGCAGGGGGCGCGCCCTAGGGGGGCGCCCTCCGCCCTTATGGGGCCCATAGGACTCCCCTCTAGTAACTCTTCGTTTCAGTATTTTTTTATTTTCTAGAAAAAATCTCCGTTGATTTTCAGCGCATTCTAAGAACTTTTATTTCTGCACAAAAACAACACCATGGTAGTTCTGCTGAAAACAGCGTCAGTCCGGGTTAGTTCTAATCAAATCATACCAAAATCATGTAAAAATATTGTAAACATGGCATGAATACATCAAAAATTATAGATGCGTTGGAGACGTATCAAGCATCCCCAAGCTTAATTCCTACTCGTCCTCGAGTATGTAAATGATAAAAACAGAATTTTTGATGCGGAATGCTACCTAACATATTTATCAATGTAATCTCTCTTTATTATGGCAAGAATATTCAGATCCATAAGATTCGAAACAAAATTTTAATATTGACATAAAAATAATAATACTTCAAGCATACTAACTAAGCAATCATGTTTTCTCAAAATATCATGGCCAAAGAAAGTTATCCCTACAAAATCATATAGTCCGGCTATGCTCTATCTTCATCACATAAAATATTTAAATCATGCACAACCCGATGACAAGCCAAGCAATTGTTTCATACTTTTAATGTTCTCAAACTTTTTCAATTTTCACGCAATACATGAGCGTGAGCCATGGACATAGCACTTTAGGTGGAATGGAATGGTGGTTGTGGAGAAGACAAAAAGGAGAAGATAGTGTCACATCAACTAGGCGTATCAACGGGCTATGGAGATGCCCATCAATAGATATCAATGTGAGTGAGTAGGGATTGCCATGCAACGGATGAACTACAGCTATAAGTGTATGAAAACTCAAAAAGAAACTAAGTGGGTGTGCATTCAACTCGCTTGCTCATGAACACGTAGGGCATTTTGAGGAAGTCCATCATTGGAATATATAAGCCAGGTTCTATAATGAAAATTCCCACTAGTATATGAAAGTGACAAAATAGAAGACTCTCTATCATGAAGATCAAGGTACTACTTTGAAGCACAAGGTGCTACTTTGAAGCAACATGCACACTTCCTATCCATTCATCAGTATTTCAATGCTTTGGCTTTTACTTTTTCAAAAAAATTGCTTTCAGTTTTTTTATATATTTGTATTTCCCCCTTTTTCTATACTTTTTAAATTTTCCGCATTTTGTGTTGTATTTTTTAAAAAGCAGTTTTTTTAGTTACACCATTTCTAAAATACCTTAACAACAAGTAAACTTACATGAGTATTTTTTCAATGTATGAACAATTACTAAAATTATACCAACAATTTTGATAAAATACATGAACACCTAAAAATATGCATGATCACTTTTTAAAATACATGATTGTATAGATAATATCATGAACAATTTAAAAAGAATATAGGCGCTATAGAAAAAGCATCTATGTGATGATCGTTGCATCAAGCAGTAGATCAAATGCACACAACGTTCTTCCGTGGGCCGGCCCATATTGGCGCTTCATGCATGCTCCTTCCAAATACGGTTTTCTTTCAGTCTTTTTTTGCTTAGTTTATTTGAAGTTTTCCCTAAAAACCTGTTAAAAAGTTTTACCTAAAACCGGCTACTAGATTTTTTTACAGATTCTCAAAGTATCAAATCAGAATTTTAAAAAATGCTCACACACACAATGTAAAAAAATAATATGATTTTGTTAAAATGTTCATGAGCTTGAAAATGAATTCTTAATTTAGTTTTATAAAAATATGTTTACAAATTTTCCAATATATTCATAATTTTGAGAAAATATTCAAGAATATAAAATGCATTCACTAATTTCAGAAGAGTTCATAAAGGGCCGTACTGACTGGGACGCTATTGGGAAAATGTCTATGTGACAATTGCTGTGTCTGTAGTGCAGCAAATGCACAAAATGTTCTTCCACGGGCTGGCCCACATCGACCGACTGTTATAATTTGTTTCTATAGATATATAAGAAATATCAATTCCGAATCCAAAAGTTGTCCACACAATTTTAGTAGAATTTGTGATTTGGAAAATGTTCAATTTTATTAAAATATATGCTGAAGTTTTGGTAAATATGTTAACTAATTCATAATATATTCAGACATCTGTAAAACGATCACGCATTTCAAAAAATTGTCGAATATTTATATGCATTTAGTAATTTGAAAAAGGTTCTTAATGGGCCAACTGACTGGTTCGTTACAGGGAAAGCACCTATGTGACGATCGTTCCTTCTAGTCGAGCAAATGCACACAAATTTGTTGCAGGCTGCTTCCAAATGTGTTCTATTTCCTAACTTCTTTTGCTTACTATTTTTGTTTTTATCACGTACATTTTGCTTCACAACGTGTTTTCTTGAAATATCACGTACATTTTGAATGGTCCAAAGAAATGTTTTTAATTACTTATTTTCTTATATCATGAAACACATTATTTGAAACTTGTGAATTTTTTTTAAAGCGAGTATTATTTTTCTAAATGCTATCAACATTTTTTCGAAGTTCCATTTTTTTAATTACTCGAATTGTTTTACAGTGTATAATTTTTTTAAATGTGACAAAATACATTTTTGATACATGTGGACATTTTTAAATGCCAGCATCATTTTTTGAAGGCTATCAACATTTTTTAGAAGTTCCATTAACATGTCTTAGTACTGCATCAACATTTTCTGGACATGCAAGGAACTTTAAAAATATATTGTATGATATTTTTCATTTAAAAAATAAAAATAATAGTAAATAAAAAATTAACGACGAGAAGAAGTTGTAAGACCGAAACAAACAAAAATTACCTGTGTTGACCCACTGAGTAGATAATGGCCTCATGTACATGGGCTCCCGCCCGAGCCCAGTTCATAACAGCACGCACAGACACAAGTTAATCCCACCTCGCGAAGCTTTCATATAATCAATCTCAATGAAATAATTGAAAATAATTTCTGCAGCAACGCGTGGGAAATCATTTCTAGTTCACTAAAACTAGAAACTCCGACGGTACTTTTGTTCTAACGTGTCTGCGTTACCCATGCATGTAAGTTGTGCGTGCATGATTGTCAGACTGCCTTGTGGTCAAAGGGGAAGGTGGGGCTCATGCCCTGCCAATTTTTTCTCCAACAACGCAACAATAAAGGCACTAATTCCTCAGAAAAGAAAAGGCTCTTGCAAAATAAGCTGGTTAATTCTTTTGCAATTGATTTTTTTTGGAAATAAATTGTATTAGGACATGGAAAATAGAAGTATTTTTTCTTGGATACATGGACATATTACTCGATAGATTTCCATACTGATCATGATAAAGAAATAGGAATTCGCCACCGCTCTTACTGCCGAGCTCCAAGTAAGAAGGGTAGCGTCGTTGCCACCGAGCTGGAATCGATTTCAGTGACTAGGAGGATGTTAGAGCACAACTTCTACAAAATCCACGCTTTGACATTGCGGGGTATAATCCCAACCAGACATCACCATTCTCCCATCATGGTCTCGAACAACAACACCCAGTTTTGTCAGATCTTGCCTTCCTTCATGCATGATCATTGCGATCACATAGATGCATTACAAATAAACGCCATCCAAGAGGCAGCAACATACTATCCCCTAGGCCCCAAAACTAGCGATATTTTTCTCTCCTTTAATGAAATTGTTAAAAAACAATGGGGATTATAATGAAGTTGTTAATTAATCCGAGATTACATAGTAAGTTATCGGCATGGGGCCTGTCCATTTGTCAAGCTATCGCCTAGGCACCTCGTATCAACCACTTCTTTTCTGTTTTTATATTTCTTTGTAAGCTGTTGGTCGTGTACTCCTCGCCGATTGATGGCTTTGTTAATGCAAAGACCGCCTCACCCTGATCCTCCACTCTAAATGAAAGCAACATGCACACCATCTATCCATTCATCATTATTTAAATGTTTTCTTCGGCCTTTACCTTTTCAACTTTTTTCCTTTTCAGGTCTGTTCTTCGGCCTCACCCTGATTCTCAAGTTTCTGTGTTGTATATTTTTTTAAATGCAAACATTTTTTAGTTATACGATTTTCGAAAATACCCAAACAATTTATAAAGTTACAAGAATATTTTTCTAAATTTATGTATAGTCCCTAAAATTACAAAAAACAATTCAAAAAAATACATGAACACTTAAAAAAAATGTGTGACCACTTATTAAATAAATGAATGTTTAGATAAAAATTGTGAACACTTAAAACAGAATATTGGCGCTATAGGAAAAGCTTCTATGTGACGATCGTTGTGTCAAGTAGTAAATAAAATGCATGCAATGTTCTTCCGTGGGCCTTCCCATAAGGAGGTTCATGTAGGCTCTTTCATTTAAGTTTTCCCTAAAAACCGGCTGCTAGATGGTTACAGATTCCAAAGGTATCAATTGAGAATTTTACAAAATGCTCACATAATTAACAAATTATTATGATTTTCTAAAATGTTCATGAGCTTGATAATGAATTATTAATTTTATTTTATTGAAAAGTATTTACTAATTTGAAGAATTATTCAAAACTTTTAGAAAATATTAACGAATTTCAAAAAAGAAAATATGTCGTTCACAATTTTGCAGAAGCGTACTCAATGGCCCGCTTTGACTGGGTGAGTTGGGAAAATGTCTATGTGATGATCGTTGCGTAGTCAAGCAAATGCACAAAATGTTCTTCCACGGGCTGGCCCATAATGGCGGTTCAAATGCAAATGCACAAAATGTTCTGCAGGCTCCCTCCAAATGCTGTTTTCTTTCAAAACGTTTTTTCGCGTATTTTTTTTCTTGTTTTCCCTGCAGTTCTGCAGACCGACTGCTAGATTGTTTTATAGATTTATAAGAAATATCTATTCCGAATTCAAAAACTAGTTCACACAAGATTAGTAGAATTTGTGATTTTTGGAATGTTCACAAATTTAAAAATATATTCTCAAGTTTTGGTAAATAATTTCATTAATATATAAAATACTCAGAAATTTGTAAAATGGTCAGGGATTTAAAAAAATTGTTGTATATTAAAATGCGTTCATGAATTTGACACTGTTCTTAATGGGGCACACTAACTGGGCCGCTATAGGGAAAGCACCTATGTGACGACCGTTGCTTCTAGTTGAGCAAATGCACATAAATTTGTTGCAGTCTGCTTCCAAATTTTCGCAACATTTTTGCTTACTATTTTTATTTCATTCACGTACATTTTATTTCACAGCATGTTTTCTTGAAAATGTCACGTACATTTTTTAATAGTCCGAAGAAGTTTTTTTAATTCTCAATTTTTTTACATTGTATATATTTTTACATGCCACGAAATACATTTTTTGGAACCTGTGGACATGTTTTAAACACCAGCACCATTTTTTTGAATGTTGTCAACATTTTTTGGAACTTACATGGACAGGTCTTAGCACTGCGTCAACACTTTCTGAATGTGCTATGAACTTAAAAAAATATATAGTATGATATTTTTCGTTTCGGAAATATAAGTAAAAGAAATAGTAAATAAAAAAATGAATGACAAGACGAACGTGTAACACTGAAACAAATAAAAATTACCTTTTTTTTAGCAAAACGAAAATTACCTTTGTCGACCCACTGAGTAGATAATGGCCTCATGTACATGGGCTTCGACTTCTCTTCCTCGGTCTCCTAGGCTTGGGTGTCGCCCAAGCCCAGTTCGAAACAGCACACACAGACACAAGTTAGTTCCGCCTCGCCAAGCTTTCGTATAACCAAATCTAACTGCAAATGATTTCCGCAACAACGCACGGTAAATCATTTCTAGTTCACTAAAACTGGAAACTCCGACTGCATACTTTTGTTCTAACGTGTCTGCGTTACCCATGGATGTAAGTTGTGCGTGCGTGATTTTTTTTTAGAGGAATAATGACAGCGAGGGAAGCTCCCCCACTGACTTTTATATTAGTGGTTAGGGGGTCAGGGAGTCATGAATTTTACATCAGATGGGGAAGGGAGTCAGAGAGATTGTGCGTGCGTGATTGGTTGAGTTCCTTGTGGTTTAAGGGGAAGGCGGGGCTCATGCCTTGCCAAATATTTTTCTTCCACGACCCAACAATAAAGGCACTAATTCCTCAAAAAGTAAAAGACTCTTGCAAAATAAGATGGTTAACTCTTTTGCAATTCTCGAACTAAAGTGTATTAGAACATGGAAAATAGAAGTACTTTTTCTTGGGTACAGGAACATATTACTTGATAGATTTCTGTATCGATCATGATAAAGAAATAGGAATTCACCACCGCTCTTACTGTCGAGCTATCCATGTAAGAAGGGTAGCGCCGTTGCCACCGAGCTCCAATCGGTTTCAATGACTAGGAGAATCTTAGAGCATGACTTCTACAAAATCCATGCTTTGACATTGCAGGGTATAATCCGAAGCAGACACCACCATTCTCCTATCATGATCTCAAACAACAACACCCCATGTCCCACTTTTGTCAGATCTTGTCTTCCTTCATGCATGACCCTTGCCATTCCAGAGATGCATTACAAATAAATGCCATGCCTCGAGAATATGTCATGGGATAGTATTTAGCTTTTAGTGCCCTCGCACATAGACTCTCAAGCCACTCTATGAGGCACGAAAATTGCCTTACGAGAGGGTTTGGTTAAGCAGTTTTAGGTCCTTGAGTCTCATACCTCCCTTGGCCCTTGTGCCATGTTAGTTTCTCCCAACTTGACCAATGCGTGCGTCGTCGGTAAGTCTCGTCGCTCCACCAAAAATCTCTTGTCAAGTGAGTAGCTCCTTTCACATGCTTGGCGAGAATTTGAACACTCTCATTGCATAGGTGGGAATAGTATGCGTCACTAATTTAAAGAGAGTCATCGGTCTTTTCCCTTGTCCTTGATTGGCTGAAATTTACCTTTTATCACACCTCCTTCTAGGACCTGCAGACAACATATTTCTCATTGAAACCAACTGTCACGGTGCTTAGAGAAATGTCACTTCTTGGCCCTCCTATGGTGAGCACTTATTTTCAAAAAGTAGTGAGAATTTTGATGGACTAAGCAGTTGACCAGTAGTACTATTGTAATTGTTCAGTACTTGCTTCACAATATTGGTTTGATGTGGGCTAGCTTTAAAAACCAGTAGTCTATTGTCTGCAAACATGAGATGAGAAATTCACGGGCTTTGGCGACAAATTTCCAGCTCCTGTAATTCACCTGATTCAACTCCTCTCTACCAATGATGAGAGTCCATCCGCAACAAAAAGAAAGAGGTATGGAGAGAGGGGGGTCTCCCTGTCCCAAACCACTCGTCGGCGAAAAAACTCTTGAACTAATTTCCATTGTAGCGAACAAAGTATTTGACAGACTTAACACATTTGATGATCCATTGCATCCATTTATCCGTAAACCCAACTTTTCTATATCCCTTCCGTATACGCCCAATCAACTTTGTCATAAGACATTATGGGTACATAATTTTCCTTTTGCATCTGAACTCTTCTAGATAGCATCAATGCATTCCAAAGTTATGAGAGTGTCATCGTAATTACTCTCTCTAGTATGAAAGGCGCTTTGGTGGGGGAGATTTAATCAAGGTGAAGTCACATTTTTGTTAACTAAACACTTTGAAGCGAACTAACCTATGGTTGGATGGTGACGAGGATAGTGATATCTCAGGGTTCAAGTCACGGTGCTCGCATTTATTTCTGAATTTATTTCAGGATTTTCGGCGATGCACGTTCAATGGGAGGAGACCCTTTGGTGACTTCGTCAATCTTAAGATGATATGCCGGCTCAGTCCTGGGGTATGATTTCTACAATGCACTGCATCACTTCCTCCGTCAATAGTGGTGCACTACAACTCTCCGTGCATCACATATCACTCATAAGTTGTGTTATTAATGGCTGGAATCAAGGATTATGTCAGGTTGCACTCCCCGGTATGATTTCTATAATTCACGGAAGAAACAAATAGACATCTCCCAACTTGGAAAGGGGTTTAGGGCATCTCCAACGCTGACCCCTAAAATAGACACTATATTCATCTGTGAGGCAGCTATCCAACCATGCCCGCATGCATTTCAAAGCGGACAAACCGGACGATATTCCTACAAAATAAGACGGAATTCACTTAAGTTTGAACATAATTTACATAAAACAAAAGATATTTCGTCCGTCTTAAAACCTAAAACAAAAAACCTACACTAGCTCGTAGCGGACGGTGACCCCGTATGCATGGCCAGCCTGGCTGTCCGCACATCTATCATCGTCGTCTTTGGAGTCGGAGTAGTCATTTTCCAGCAGCGGAAGGACATGAGCGCGTTAGCGCTGCCAAGCCATCACCTGGCGCTCGCGGAGGAGCCGCTCTGCTTCCTTCTGCGCCATGCGGAGGGCTGCCGCAGTCAATGCCGCGGCGTCGGGCAACCGTCTCCGGGTGGTGAGAGATTGGTCGCGGGCCCAGGACTCCATGAGGCTAGGGTCCTCACGGACCTACGCGGTGCCTCGTCGGACTTTGCAAACACGGAGTGGCGTGCCGCATTGCGCCACTCCCACCGCGCCACCTCATGGCCGCCCCTCTTCTTGGCCGACATGAGGGCCCGTGATGACGAGGAGCCGCTGCAGCCACCGAGCTAAAGGAGGAGGCGGCCATGCGCCTTCGTGATCATGACACCCCTCCTTGACGACCTTGCCCCATTAGGTGCAGCGTGGGGTTGATGTCGGCTGGTCAATGCTAGGGGCAACACGGGCCTTCTCACTCACCGCGTCCGCTTTTCCGGTTGCGTCGCTCTAACCCGTCTGAATAATGTGGTGTCACGTCCGCTTTGGAGCGGTGCTGACTGGCATGAATGGCGGCAACTGATTCATGCGGATAGGATTTTCCGGGCGAAGAAGGTTTTGGGTTGGACCGGGTGACGGACGTATATGTGGCAGCAGTCTGGACGCCCGCAAAGTCTCATGGTTTGCCTCTGATTTACGGAAAAGTGGATGCCCAGACCGCTCCGTGAATCGATTGGGTACTGGTAAAATACGTCCAAATCAATCGGTGAGGAAGGTTGCACGTGGTTTGAGTGAGTTGGGGATGCCCTTATGCCCGGTTCAAAAATGGCATCTCCTAACTCCTTTCGTACCTGTTTTCCGTACCTAATATTTTCCTGGGAAGCGAGTCCACCGTCCTCTTGCTCCAGGAATGGATTGTACACGCCATCTAATTTGGCTGGCATCAAACCAACGTTTCTTGGCTTCGTATGCATGGCCCATGCAGTTTCTACGTCTCCCGTCAAAGCATTTTTTTTCTCCTAGAACTTTTTTCGTGATTCTTCTCCCAGAATGTTTCGTGCCTACGACGGAGACCACACCGGTGCATTGTACTCCTCACAGCCGGCTTACGCACAAGGTTAATTAATACTCCCTTTATCCCATATTAATTATCGCTTAAACAGAGTAATATCTAGCCCTGAAATACGTCTAGATACATCTGTTGGGAGTAGTTGACTACGGTCCAAACGGGAGGAAATAAGATGTATCACCTGGCATTCCGGGAACATGTTGGACCTTGACATTGCATTTGTTGCCCTTGCTTATTGCCATGCAAGTTTACAGCGTACCGGAGAAGTCGAGGTCATGCAGGTCGCAGTGTGACATAATTTCTAGAAGGTACATCATTTGTCCTTCTCCTTCAAGTTTCCAAAAAAAAATGCTCCTGATGGTTCAAAGCTTTGTTAGGGCATATACAATGCATAGCCCCAGGATAATGCCCCATACGCCATGTAGGATCAAATGTCAGGAAAAGTAGGTTCGGATGGAGCAGCGGGATTCTCTGCAGCAGGCAGGTGCTTGGGGAGAAAATTTGTGGGTGCGAGGCCCATACGTCATTAGCCTTGGCACGTCAAGCTGACATTTTATTCTTTTTAGCAATGCCCACATACGATGGCGAAGATGGGTGCGAGGATCTCCTTAGACAAAGGTGCATTTCCATTTATTTTTATTTCGCCATTCATGAGTGATTACATCAATGTCTGAACTACTAATTAATCTTAAACAACTCGACTTGAGCTAGTGTCACGGAATGTCAAAATGCTGATTGCAGATATAGATAGACAGACCAGAGCAATGTATCTTGGGTCAATAGACTATCGATCTAGGTTGTAGCGGCCGCCGAGGATCAAGTTGGCGGCGAGTGTGTTTGCGCGCACACATGTGTCTTTTTAGAAACCAAATAAACCGGGAGTAGTTCTAGGTACTCCACTAATAATTAAGAAATAAGAACATACTTGTGCAATTTAATTAATTTTTACACAGTGCATAGAGGCGCATGCTTTACTTATATTTAGAACAGCATGTACATAGTGTACATTTTTTTAAGCTAAACACGCTTCGTTTATTGATCAATAACAATGTCCATGAGAATACAATTGATATCTAGAGGCTGAAGGAGCCAAAGATGGCAACCTACAGGAATATCTAAAGCGAATTTAGCGAGGCTACGGGCCTCGATATTAGACTTCCGTCCCTCGAAGATGAAAGAACGTGATTGAGACTCCACCATTGCCATCTTTATCTCTCTGATCATAGTAGCATATACTCCTCCCCCAGTGCCTGAGTTTATATCATCTATCACTTTCTTACACTCTGATGCAATAAGCACCCTCGTGTGAGAGAGAGAGGGGTCATGAGCTAGCGCAAGAGCTTCTCTGCATGCCAACACTTCAAGAGTAGCTTGGTCTTGTAAGCCAGCTATGCTTATGGCCGACGCCCCAGATACATGCCTCCTTCATCTGTACACACGGCTCCATAAGATCCCTTGTTAGGGTCTGTAGAGATACCTCCATCAACTTTTAACTTCGCAAAACCCGGAGGTGGGGCAATCTAGGATCGCTACACTGTCTATGCAGCGAGCTCCTACTGTTTCTCTTCTTTGGCTTGATCACTTCAAGTTCATGCAGATATTTGATGATGAATTGATTCATTGCTTTGTGTGTGTGTGTGGGGGGGGGGCTCTTAGTCGTGTATGGCCTTTCGGCGTGCATGCCACTCAACCCATAGGGTAACAAGGGCCCGATCGATATCATCATGCGACAGTGTATCGAGGAGACAAAATATCCATCGTTTGGCATCGCCTTCATTCACTTGTTAATCACCTCAACCAGGTCGGGGTATGCTAGTGCCCATACACACCATAATGTCGTGCACTTGAGTAAAGAGTGCCGCCAAGTGTCCATGGTTCCACACAATATGCAGTTGCTGATCGGTGTCATGTTCCAATGATGCACTACACCGGATGTTGGTAGTGACTGCCTTGCTAAGCACCAAAGGAAAACATTGATCTTTGATGGGACCCGTACTTTCCACATATTTCACTAGGAGATTGATTGAGCCTACACATTAGAGGATTTAGGGCGACCCTCTAGCCATGCTTCTCTTCTCCGTTTTGTATCCACTAGCATCCTATACATAGACCTCACAGGACAAGAGCCATTTTTCTCAAAATTCAAAGCCCAGAAATCATCAACTTGCCGCGTACATACTTGATGAACATTGATGAATGTGCTCTCTATTTTTCCTCTATCACATGCAACGGTGCTGGCAACTAACAGATCACTCACAAGATTTAGTGGATTGTAAGAAATTCACGTCAACAGCCTCATTGCATAGGCTCTCGACAGCCAGTTGTTGCTCCAAATATCTGTTGTCCGTCCATCACCAATCCTCTGGACCAGCCCTTGGACCATCACGCCCCTTACCTCAGATATATCATGCCATATTTGTAACAGTGCATTGCCAATACTGGCATCCAAGAAGGCACAGAGGCAAGTACCTAGCTTTCAGTATTCTTGCACTCAAAGATTCAAAGTCCTGAAGTATTTTCCAAGCTTGCCTTACCAACAGAGCTAAGTTAAAAAGTTCAATATCTCGGAAACCAAGACCACCATCTAGTCATTTCCTCCCATGAGACCCATGATGTCTTTCTTTCTCCTTCTTTGCTCCCCCACCAAAATTTGCGGATCATGGAATTTATATTGTTGTAGAGACCTCTAGGTAGCTTGAAACATGACCTGGAATATATAGGTACAGCTTGGGCCACTGATTTAATCAAGACATCTTTCCCTCCCAATGACAGAAGTTTCTCCATCCACCCTTTGACTATGAACCAAATCATATCTTTCAAGTATTTAAATGATCCATTTTTTGAGTTCCCAACATCCGATGGCATGCCCAAGTATTTCTTAGAAAGAGTTTTAGTGGGCACATATAGAACGTGTTTTACCTAATCTCTCAATTCTTGGGAACGCACCCTTTACTAAAAAAAAGTTGAGGACTTTGCTAAATTCGCCCGTTGACCAGAGGCTTGACAATAGGACTACACCACCGAAGACAACTCATTCGCTCCATTTACATTTGCTTTGAAAAACAACAGGCTGTCATGGGCGAATAGCAAGTGGCTCACCAGCAGGGCCGTTATCGCTACTTGGATTCCACCGAGGTTTGATGGAAAATTTGAACTTTTTAAGAGGTACGAAAGGCCCTCTACTGCTAGCAAAAACAAATATGGAGAGATCAGGGCCCCCCGACGGATCCCACAAGAAGGTTTGAACTCCTCTGGTCCATTAAATATTACTGAGAAGTTAACTGAACTTACCATATTCATAATCAGAGATACCCATGACGGTGCAAAACCCATCTTTAGCATTATAGCCTATAGATACTCCCACTCGACATGATCGTAAGACTTCATCATGTCCAACTTAAGTGCACATAACTTGTGTTTCTTCGCTTTGTTTCTCTTCATAAAGTGTAAGCACTCATAAGTAGAAATTATGTTACCCGTGATCAATAGCCTTGGTACAAAACTAGATTGCTCCTCTCAAATGATGTTAGGTAAAATCTATTTTAAGTGATTACAAAGGACCTTGGAGGCTATGGCCCTGTTTGGCTCCATGATTTAGAGTTAGTTTGAGCTAGTTTGGGCTCAAATAGCCCTAAAGGATCCAAACATGAGGGCCAGTTTGAGCTAGTTGCATATAACCCACTCAAGAAAACTATCCCACCCAAGAGGTGCTAATTGGAGCTAGTTCTCCCGGGGCCCACTAAAAAAAATCACTTTTTATCTCTCTATCCCCCGCACCAGATCCCCCCTCCCGCACCCCCTCGCGCGACTCTCCCATTCCCCATCGCGCCGCCGGCCCTAGCGCCGCGCCCTCCTCCAGCACCCCAGGCGCGCCCTCCTCCGACCGCTGCTTGCCCCGCTCATGCGCTACCCAACACGCAAAACCCTCGTTTTTCCCCATCACCCGTCTCTCTCTCTCTCTCTCTCTCTCTCTCTCTCTCTCTCTCTCTCTCTCTCTCTCTCTCTCTCTCTCTCTCTCTCTCTCTCTCTCTCTCTCTCTCTCTCTGGCAGCGACGCTGCTATGTAGCTGTGCTACAGGGAGGTCGCAAGAGGTGAGTTCGTTCATTCGTTCCTTCTCTGCTCGTGCCCTCCCTCCTCCTACGCGTCCATCTCTCCAGCAAGGGCGCGTGGCGGGGATCTGAGCCGGCGGCGCGGCTGGATCCGTTGGTCCGGCAGCTGGGGCTTTAGGTGGCGCGAGTGGTGTGGCTGGTGCATGCATGAGCATGAGAACGGCTGCGTGTGCATTGTTGAGTTCGGCTTGCTTGTAGCTTGATTTGTAAAGATCATTTGTTTATGTCAATTGTGAGTGGGAGGAGGCCACATAAGAGCTGGCCACAGCAAATCCGACAGGAAAGAGGGTTTGAAGGAGTCAACTGATTGAGAAAGTGCATTTATTGTCAATCTAACCCTGTCATCCAAACACCTCTTTGACTAGAATTAGTTTAGGGTTAGTCATGAGCTAAAAACTAACTCTAACCTCTAGCTAAGTTAGAGTATCCAAACAGGGCTATCTTGTACAGAAAATTGCATAAGAGGGCCTAAACTGCACGAGGGAACTTCGGTCCTTAACCTTGGGAATCAAAACCAGGATAGTCTTTTTTACGCACGCAAGACTTAACCTTGGGCCACATCCTCCGTGACCAAACCATCACCATGATCCAGCTTCTTTATTTTGTTTTTTCTTCGCCTCATGCTAGCACGCCGTTGAAAGAAGCGTGTATTTCTGTCACCGTCTGTCAGCAAGTCAACGCGAGAACGTCGGCGCTGTAAAATCTCCTCCATATGCAGTGTCGGAGCCAGAAAATTCGACTGAGGAGGGCCAAGTATTGTTATGTCTTGTTAGACAAACGTGTGAAGGATGGGGGAGAGGGGCTTTGTAGGAGTCCGGACCGATTCCACGCCCGCTTTTGACTACTCTGGCCCACCCAAACCCCTCCTCCCGCGTCCGTGCGCGCTCCCGCCCGGCGCCAGTTCATGCCGCTGTAGAGTGGTAGAAAGAATAGGTGATATTTCCCACCTCCGTCGCCACATCCTCCGTGACCAAACCATCATCATGATCCAGCTTCTTTAATTTGTTTTTTCCTCGCCTCATGCTAGCACGCTGTTGAAAGAAGCGTGTATGTCTGTCACTGTTTGTCAGCAAGTCAACCTATCGTTGATTTTTATCTCTGCATGTGAGGGACCAACGTCGGCGCTGTAAAATCTCCTCCGTATGGTATGGTAGTACTAGTGCTCAACCTATCGTTGATTTTTATCTCTGCATGTGAGGGATCAATTCTGGAGGGGCTGTTTTGTAAAAGTTGCAGCTGCGTGTGCGTCAACACTGCAGAAGGAAACAGGCCCATCTTGAAAACGACGTGTTTTTTCGTTTTGAGCAAATGAAAACGACGTGTGTGTGCTCAACGCATTGCTGATGTCTCGGCCTCGTCGCCTTGGCTGGCTGGGCCTGTGTGTGGGTGCCCACGCGAGATCCCAATGTGCCGCTAGACTACTTTAGTTGCACCTCCCACTGTGACAGTCACAAACACAACCGTGGGCTACCTTATCGAACTCTGACAAACTTAACGCCTTGTAAAATGCAAGGTGTTTACGAGAGGTGTTTAAACAGTATTTTTTTTTCTTAAGCATATGTGCTTATTTATACAGGGTAGAAGCTTAATTAGGCATCTCGTCTATAAAATAGGAACTGTTGCTTCAGAAAAATCTGATTTACATTTCTAAGCACCTCTCTAAGCATGTAGCATTGTACAAGGCCTAAGTGCATGTGCGTGCTCCCACTCATTTGCCGCTTGCAGGTTGAGTTCACCCCACTACTTTTTCTTCCATGGAGCACTAGTTAACCGGTCAGTCATGCACTCGCGCCATTTAAAAACAAGAGATATTTTACGGTACA
This sequence comes from Aegilops speltoides, assembly GCA_021437245.1. NCBI lineage: Eukaryota > Viridiplantae > Streptophyta > Magnoliopsida > Poales > Poaceae > Aegilops > Aegilops speltoides. The sequence goes on from CM038142.1 coordinate 1,188,533, forward strand.
TCATACTAATCAATACAGCGTGTAGTATTGAGTTAATCCAACGGTCAACATGATTCAATCAGATTTTGGCTCAAGGACATGTTAGTAATTTTATGTTTCCGCTAATTAATAACAGCTGATGCACCTGCATGCCACCGTCCCCAATCTCCGACATCCCGACGATAGCAAACTAGCAGACGCTGCACGTCGCCGGCCCAGGATCTCGGCTGTCCCGACGTTGCCTGCAGGCCGCTGCCCTCAGGAGCTCCACTACCCCGACGCCGCTTGCACTCCTCCCGGTGGACCGCCATCTCGATGCTGCCAAAAATCGCAGCTGCCGCCGCCTCGCCGGCGGCAGCGGCAGGAACTGGCACTGTAGCATGTAGCAACTTAATCGGATAGCTTGGGAAAAGAATTCACATGGCAGAATGTAAGACGAGAGTTCAATGGAGTGCTTGCCATGATATGGCGTCCCATTCGAGTGTCTACGAGACTACGAGTCATGCGGACGGGCTGAACAAGGTCGGCGACATGGGCATGGCCAGCTCAGTTTTCAACTGATGTCATGATCTCGTCGCTCTTTCTGCATTGCTAGTAAAGCTTTTTCACTAGGGTGGAGCGGGCACGTATCTTTGACGAACTCGTCAAGTCGACGGCGATGGTATGCGGCCGGAGCGACAGCTCGCCTTCGTCGTCTCCGTTGGTTACCAGCTCCAGATCGCGCAAACTAGAGGGGAACAAGAAATGCGGGGCATCTCGGCGCCGGCGACGGCCGGCTAGGCCTGGGCCAGGACGGGGGCTCCTGCGCAGGGCGGGCTGGATGTGAGACCACGGGAAATTACTACGTGAAATTTCAGCTCTATCATCGATTTGTTCTTCAGGGGAGTCTGTCGTCTGTGTGATGAATAATCATGAACTACCCAAAACGCCCCTGATTACTAAATATACTACCGGAAATCAGTAGTAGTATAGGCTCATCTGGACCATTGAATCCCAGAAATAAACGGTCGAAATTGAGTTGATGTACTGTAACATGTCTCAACAAACTAGCTGCACCTGCTGACTCTCATGAGATCACTTATTTTGAGAGCCAAAATACTACTATATATGTAACGTTGCACTGTCACGCGACCGATATCATTTTGCTTAATTACAGTGTCAGAACATTGACAATGGAACGTTAATCTTGTGCTAATTTGGATTCTTGCCCGTCGAAGGGTTGTCCAGGTTGCAGTGGATGCACGTCAAGAAGCTGGTGGTCGAGTTGGATTGCAAGGCAGTCGTGGCGATGTTGAGTGACCCGTCAAAAAACTGTTCATGGTGGGGCTTGTGATTGAGGCGAGATCAAGGGGCTACTGAATACAAGGATGAGAAAAACGTAATTTGTGCGTGTCGTTCTGCAAATGGAATTGCCCATACTTAAGCAAAGTTTGGTTTAGTGTTCTTCTAGATTGTATCTTGCACATTTTCTCATTAAAAACCCTTGATTTTTACGAATATATAAGACACAACTTTACCCCTAGAAAAGAGAAAGAAGAAGCGAACTGAGCATAACTCATATGGTTAGGTTGCTTATGATGGGAACAACCCACCTGAGTTCAAGTCCTAGATTGGCACTTTAGCTCGCATTTTTCAGGGTTTATTTCAGTCTTTTCGATGATGCACGTTCAATGCGAGGAGACGTTTTTGTGACAACGAGACATCTGTAGTGTTGTCAATCTCAAGATGTCGTGACTGCTCAATATTTCAGAGTCGCTCAAAGGATGTGCGTGCATATGTTCATAGGGGTGAGTGTATGTGTATGTATGTGAGCATATGTGATTTGTACTATGTTCAAGAACATAAATGAAATGACTAGTCGAGTAAAAAAAAGTAAGAAGACAAGTCCAATTTTTTCAACACGTCTAGTGTAATTTAATTAGTTTCTACGTATTTTATTGAGGTCATTGGCACGTTGACGTTGGTAAGTATTGGGGTCATTGGCACGCTGACGCTTTTGTTTAGGTCATTGGGACGTTGACGTGCGTACGTATTGGGGTGGTGTCACTGCGACGGTGACGTGCGTGATCGGCCCTCGCTCTCTGTTGCATGCATGGATGCGGGGCCCACCCTCAGGCTTCAGCTCGACCGTCTCCGTCCTTGTCGGCGGGAGGTGCGTCAACTTTGATGCGTGCATCATCTATTCATCAGGGTGGGTTATATTAAATAAATTTGATTAACTAACTAGCCCCTCTTCCCTTCTTAATAGGACTACAACCGGACTCCCCAAATCACCCCCGCCTGGGTGGACAGCCCGGTCTCTGATCAATCAAAAAAGCCGGCCCATATGGACTCCTCATACTGGCCCCAAACTTCCGAACTAACCGATACCCCTCTTATCCAGATCAAATCTAGGGCGGGTATGGGGAGACCCGGCGCGGCGCATCCGTCACATCGGACCACACAAGCCGGACCCACCGCAAATTACACTAAATCTCCCTTCGAAATTGTCGATTCGTCCTTGTTTCTCTCCTCTGTTCTCCCTCGTCCACGCTGGCCTGTTCCTAACTCCGCCACTGCCCTTGCTCCGCCGCCGTACTTAGCCTGTAGCACCGGCAACACAACCAAAACACTCCACGGTATCTATCCTCAGTGGGCAACATTTTTGAAGACCATATCTGATCCCCAAGGCAACGAACACAACCAGTTTGCAACGATGCAAAAAACAGTTAGGAAGGATGTGCAGAGGACATTCATAATGCTTCAAGCTCATTGAGAAATTGTCCGTAGAGCTAGTTGCAATCAAGTGGAGGGAATCAGAGACTTTGTGGGAGTTGATGACATGTTATGTCATTTTGCACAATATGATTATCGAGGACGAGGGTGATGGGGTAACCCTAAGCCCTAACCCATGATTTTGAAAAGCCTGGGGAACAAGTCCAGATCCCGGAACAACATGATGCAACTTAGCTTATCAATTTTCTGTAGATGCATCAAAATCTTCGAGATCATCAGGTGCACGCGCAACTACTCAATGATCTTGTGGAGTATATATGGACCCACAATGAAAAATAAAGAGCTAACATTTGAATTGTGCACTTCAACTAAATTTTATGTCCGAACTATGCACTTTTGCTACCATCAAATGTTTATTTACATGTGATATTCACGTGTATTGTGGACGTGCATGGATTGTATGGATTTTAGGGGCTGCATTAATATTTGATGAGTGTGGCTGCCCGACATCCAATATTAGGGGCCATCCGGGGCCGTTCACGACCGCGTCCGGGCACCCCCGCGGATGTTTGAGATGCCGAATTTGTCAAGTCTGGCTGTAGATGCTCTTATTGAACACCTACCTATCCACCTGATCTCATCGATGGATCCGATGGTACACAAATCACTGGGACCAAAGAAGAAGCCGAAGGAACCATTATGTAACACAGCGGCCACCATCGCCAGAAGGGCCGAAATGATGGACAAAAAGGGACATACCTGAGGGCATCACCAAAGCGAACCCTCAAACCACTCGCGTCGGTCCAAAGCGCGCAGTCCAAACGTGTTTTGCCATCCAACATGGCCCTGTATTGGTCCGCTTGGCGGTCCGGACGACGTTCATTTTCCTCAAACTGAAGACAAACAAAGGGGGGCTTTGTGATGACTCCGGACATCAACATGACGAACCAAAAGCAGCCACGCGTCCTCTCTCCATCTGGATGGCGGAAAGCCACTTCTAATATTTTTTTATCTTTGGTGGAAGGCTTTGAAAGCTCGTAGCATGTTTTAGCGGAAGCCACTTCGTTTAATTTTTCTTTTTCAAGATTTCGGCGGAAACTACTTATCATAACCATGCATACTAGCTTGCTCGGCTGTGTTTTGCCATTCAATGCGGTCCTGTATCGATCCGCTTGGTGGTTCAGAACTCTAGACTTTCATTTTCTAGCAAACCGGAGAAAAATAAAGAGGGTTATGTGCGAGTTTGGACATCCACGTGACGAAACAAAAACAGCCACGTGCCCTCTCTCCTTCCGGGCTTTGAAAGCTCCTAGCATGTTTTCAACCAAAAGTTTTTAAACCAAAATTCAAATATTTTCAACCAAAAGTTGGAGTTACGTTTTGTTATCAGATTTGTGTTTGCTTGTGACGAGAGCTTTCAAATAAGATCTATTTTGAATATGTTTTGGCGAATTTTTTCAAACTACCGCAAGTTTCACCCAATAAAACTTAATTAATATGGACGCATGAAAAATCCGTTAAGTTTCAAACGGAATCTGCAAGTTTCAAAACTATATCTTAGAAAACGCACAGGGAATCAACGACTTCATGGATCACGAGGCAATCATGCAGCATGCCTGGGCTATCTAGCTGCGTGCCTCTGAGAATTACTGGGTGAAAACTACTAATACTAGTACTCCATTGTAGATCAAATTGCAAAGGAGAGCGGCTGCCCGCCACTGTGCGAAACTGCGAACCCCCCGCAGATGACACGATCGAGATGTAGAGACTAGAGGATACCTTATTCGCCAGTCCGGCGCCACTACCACCACCAATGTTGCGCCGCCAAAAAAGACTTTATTAAGCATACCCACCACCATCACCACCGAAAGGGCCAAAGCAACACACATCGAAAACCAACCTAAAAAGTAGCTCTAAATTAGGGAAAGCTGCAACTGCATCCATGTGGATGGGAAAAATGGATATCGGGTTCCGTATCAGTGTCTCGCCTCTCTAAATCCTGCTGGCGCCGGTGGTGGCGGGGCTCTTCCACATCTCACTCGGGGGTGGCTAGCATGGGTCAACAACGTCCAGTGGTGCGTCTCGCTGGTAAGGGGTGCGGCGGCGCATCTGCGGGCTCCGGCGGCGGGGTTGCGTGTGCCTGGAGGCGGCGTGGTGGGCTTCATGGCGCGGGCTTGATGCCATGAAGGTGGAGGTCCTGTGCGAGAGCCAGTGCTTCGTTATACGCATGAGCTTCAAGAGTCTCCGTATCGATGAGGCCTTCGAAAATAACAGCGGAAGCACCCCTGATTCCATTCCTGGAGATGCCCTCATCAACATTCACCTTCGCATCATGATCCGCAGGTGGGAGCCAAGCCCTCCTTGGAGACATAGTTTCCATCACATATAGGTCCCTAGGAATTACATGGAGGTCCCTGGACCTTACATGCAGGTCCTTAGACCTTACATGCATGTCCCTAGGAGTTTGAGAGTTACGTGGAGGAACTGATTCCAAGTCTTCCATGAATTTGTCGTGATAAAACAAGAGGTGTTCATGGGGCTCTGAAACTGCTTATCATGTATAGCACACCTTCTGGTCCACCATATCGCCCACATCGTCACTAGGACGTGTGTGAACTAGGCAGAACATCCATATCTTAGCATCCTATAAAACTAACGTACATGGTCTTGAAATGTCGCTAGGTGCATCAACTCTGATGACAACAAAAGGCGGTGGTTCTATTAAGTCTGATGACAGCAAAGGGGTCGAGGGCTCCTCAAACGGTTCAATGGCTTCAAGCACTCAAGCAGGTTCCTAGTCTACGCACTCGGCTTGGCGGCGGCGTCGCAGCTTCCTCTGAACCCATCCTGCACATGCCAACGACGCGCTGATGTTGCTCTCATTGAAGTTCCGTTGCAGTACACTGCTATGGACAAGCCCTTTGAACCAGCTGAGGTGCGGGAGGCACTTCTCCGAATGGCACCGTCCAAGGCACCCTACGTCGATGGGTTTACAGTTGGGCATCTTTCAGAGGCATTAGTAGCATGCTCGGATGGATGCACCAGTGACATTTTCGTTCATATCGTCCTTCCTTTTATTTGTGTAGTAGACTAGTAGTAGTACTGCTGTTGGCCACACCTCTCCAAAGAAGCTGAATCCTAACCGCTCAACTTTAAGATTAGCTCGCATTAACTAATTAATTATGGAGTGCCGGTGATTGACGTGGCATTCGGGGACGGCGAGCAAAGTGTAGTCGCATTAAGATGCAAAGCGAGGCAGGAAGAAGCCAAAGGGAGGTAGGACCCACAAAATCTCCCCCGAACCGCTCGCATGGTACTATTTACAAATGCTAATGGATTATTATATAATTAGATCCGTTTTCAGATTAAGTTTCATATCTTTCAACCAAGAGTTCAAATTGAAATTCGAGTTGCCTTTGATGAGGGCTTCCAAATAAGATCAATTTAAATGTGTTTTGACGATTTTTTTAAAACTTCCACAAGTTTCAATAGACAAAACTATATATTTGAAATAGTTCAACTGACAAAACTCAATAGGGATGAATGACAAATTCATTAAGTTCCAAAACCGAATCCGTAAGTTCTAGAACTACATTTTAGAAAACTCACATGGAATCAACGACTTCACGGATCACAAGGCAATCGTGCGGCTACACCGCCACTACTCCACCCTAGATCAAATTGCAAAGGAGAGCTGTTGATCGCCGCTGCATGAACAAGCTCTGCGAACCAGAACATTGCAAACTAGAAGAAAATACGTCAATGAGGCATCGCCACTGCTGCAAATGACACAATCGAGATGTGGAAACTCAAGGATACATTATTCATTGGTCAAGCACCACCGCACCAACAATGTCACGCCGCCGGAGAAGACTTCATTAAGCACTGCCGCCACCACCGTCGGAATGGCCAAAGCTACAGGCATCGAAACTTGCATAAGAATTAATTACAAATCATGGAAAGCTACAACTCCATATATCCATGTGGATGGGACAAATGGATATCGGGTTCCGTATCAGTGTCTTCTCTTTCAAGCTGCAAGTTTCAACAATTGATAAAGTTATCAACCTGTTTGACACTACAATTGGATTTGGCGTAGAGACAGTCTCTAATCTAACATTCCCTTTTGTGACGGTGGTGGTGAAGATTTCTTATCTTGCGCTCATGAAAAAACCTGGTGTGTACTCTGTTAAAATAGTGTACCATGCTCCAGTGACTCGAAAGAGCTATTAGCTCAAGCGAGAGAGACGGATACGAGACCTCAAGGAGAGGAACATACGTGGACATCCTTTGGGAACTCCAAGCTATGCAGGAAGTTTGGTTATTCTAGATGAATCCACCATGAAGTGACCGCATATCAAAGATTATCAATGTTTGTCTGGCTATGGAGGAGTATCTTGAGCATGCCTTGATGCATTCCTCACATGCTAGATGTTTCGGGATGGCGGTTTCTTATTTTTATATTTACTTGTAACAGCTCTAGCTCTAGTGTTTCTCATGGCTAGGGTTGCAAGAAAAGCTCGAGGCTCGTGAGCCGCTCGAGATCAACTCGTATTTTGACTCGACTCGAGATCGACTCGAAAAGAAATGAGCTGAGTATGAACACTTTATTTGGCTCGATAGAGAAACGAGTTAATCTTGAGCCAACACTAGCTCGCTCGATTTTAGCTCAATAGCTCGATGTCATATAATTATATTAAATAATCTTGATGTATATTTAAAGGAAATAGGATAATTTATTGCCATATATTTTGTGTTAAATTTTTCTCAATTTTACCTAGTAGGAAACATGGAGGCCTATTAAGCATGACAAATTTAGCCTCAATATGATGCATGGTCAGTCGTATCAAATTTCCTATTATTCACAGCCAAAGTTTAAGAGCAGACGCACCTTCATTTTTCTATCTTTCTAGTTCATTGATCCCTATTTATCAAGTGCTAGTCTTTAGTTGATAGAGAATAAGTCAAATTTTGTAGTGGTTTTCAATATTGTGTTGTTGGCTATAATGTTTGAAAAATTGCCTATTCGTAAAATCATCTTATTATTTAGATCGAAACTAGCTCGAGATCGGTTCGAGATTGATACAAGTTGAGGACGAGCCACTTTCTACGGCTTGACCTTGAGCTTCACTCAGTTTGAGCTCGCTCAAATTTTTAGTATAATCTAAGCTGAGCCTAATCCAGCTCGCTCGAACTCGACTCGCTTGCAGCCCTACTCATGGCAGCGGCTGGATCTCATTATCTAGGAGGAGTGGAGGTGACGTCGCCAGGTCTTGGCAAGGGCGGGGGAGAGGAGGGGATGCTCACCAAGGTCGAAGAGAAGGCGCCGTACACCCAACAATCATGATGAGCATAGGAGGCATGATACACCCAACAGTCATGAGGAGCAGAAGCGAGGATGCTTATCAGGATCGAAGAGAAAGGGATGGGTCGCAGCGTGCAGGAAGAATGGACGCGACGTTTCCGGAACCATGACGCACTTGGGGAGAGGCTGGGATGCTTGAAAGATCGGAGAGAAGAGGACGAAGCCGGTGGACAAGAGAGGAGGATGTGTAGTGGATTTGCCCCTTGGTTCGAGCTGGTATTGGGCTATATATACACGAAACGAATTCCCCACCGAAACCTAGGAGCTCACATAAGAATTAAAGCTTGATCATTTTTTTAAAAATATACGCGAAACACCTTGCTTTAGTTATACTAACATTATTAGTACTTTAGAAGCCATAATTATGGACGAGCCCACTTGCCGCAACGGAAATGGATTCACCATGCATGATGACGCACGCAACCAACTGTTAATTACAGTACGTAGCAACTGTCCAGCCCTAATTAATACTCTACCACTTGCAAGCGGGCGGTTAGGAGGGGGAGATTCGGTGGGCCCACCTTGGCTGGATATACTGTAACCTCGACGTGATTTGGCTTCCTAGTACCTACCTCCTCGCCTCGCCTGGTCGAGATTCGGTGGGCCCACATCCATGCAACGGAAACGCATGCCTCCTCTCAGTTCAGCGATGAAGTCTTTTTTTATTACTCCACCAGAATTGAGAGGCGTATTATTTTCTTCCCAACTTCAAATCCTCTTACTTCAGAGCTTTGTCGGTCTGATTGACGCTTTGGGTTCTCAAGATCCACCGGTAAGAGTAGAGTAAAGCACGCTTCATCCGGATTTTGAAGTGAGCAACAATGAGTTCGCAGGTTCAAAAGATTCATTATCATGCATGCATGTGTCCGTTCCGTCAGCTACAAGAGTGCGAGATATATCATGTTAACCATTTTCGCATCCATGATCCCGGTCTGACAAGCGCTAGTCACAAAGTTCTTCTTACGCCCAAGCGTCTGGATGAAGACTTGCGCAAGATCCCCCGAATCACTCGCCAGAAGAAAAACCCAACTTCCGGCACATCTTCCACTTATTTAGGTATCGGTATCCGTACCTCCCTCTCGATTTACGTTAATTGCTCTTTTTGAGTCACTTGAGAGGAAGGCTTTCTCTAGTTAGTCACATTGAGTTCGTCGAATCAGAACTTTCGTGATCATGCATGTGTCCATCGGCTACAGGAGTGCAAGGTAGCCCACATAACGGTAAGCATTTTAGCTTGATCCTGATTCAAGAATCACCGGTCACAAAGTGTCTCTTTGGCCCAAGTGTCGGGATGAAGCCTTGTTAGACGGAAATCAAACCAAGGCGACCCCTCACCCCCAAAACATCTGCATGCATACAGACGTGTTTCAATACATGTTCAATATCCCCTCCATAGCCATACAAACATGTCATCGGCAAAATTACATGATATGCAATCGCTGCAAGGTGCATTCACCTGGTAAGATCCCACGAGTGACACGCCGCCGGAAGACCCGAATTTTGGCACAACTTGTAGTTTCCGGATCATGCCGCCGGAAGACAAAATCTAGCATCTCGTTCCTTCCTAACGTGGGTACCTACCTGGCGGCGTTTCCGGATCATGTTTTTTTGAACATCAATACAGACGCAAGCGCTCAAACATACACGCATACACTCATTCCTATGAACGCATAGACACACATCCTATCTCTATGGGTACCTCCGGGAGACTGAGCTTTCCGGATCATGTTTGACTACACTTAGATTTATTATTTTATTGTCGGGTCCGTGTATGTATACGTTGTCCAATACACACATACATACGTAGTAGATAGAGGAACAATCGATCGGGTTGCGGCGTTTTAACCCAGAGCCGAGGCGAGGTAAAACAAGGAAAGGTGGGACCCACATAGGGGACTCGTTAGTTATATGACCTCTCTGTTGTACGTAGTACTTCCTTCAAACGTGACAAGGTGCCCGTACGTGTTACGCGGCGGCCGTGTATACAAATTAAATTAAATTGAACGTGCCCATGCATGTACTCTACATTGTATATATCGATCCATCCATTCCATGCATTAAATTTGGAGAGAAATACTCTTATCATTCCGTTGACTCGGGTTGCACGACCTCTAGGTATGATCGATCCAGCAACATCTTCTCCAGGCCGTGGACCGTTCAGGATCAACAGAACATAGATATATACTATACTATTTTGTTCCCATGGTGATGGTGGCACGAAACTCAAGCAACGAAAAGATCAGCGCGTCATCGGCAGGTGCCAGATGGATGCTTCTCCCGGCCATGACTGAATTGTATTTTCATTTTCTTTTACGGTTTCCTTGTAATTTTTGGGTGTGGGAATGCAGAATTTGACTACTCCAGTATGGATCTTGTGCTCTTTTGAAAAAAGAAAGTACGTACTAGTACTACGTGTTCCAGTTAGTTATGACGTCATTTCGTATCTGGTCATCCGGGGGAGGTGGGCCCGACCAGCTGCCAACGGATCCCCGCGCGCCTGCCTCCTCTCTCTCTCTCTCTCTTGGATCACGTTGTACCTACACTAGTCCTTGAGGAAAAGGCCTCAAACGTGGCAACGTGCCCGTGTGGCCGTGTATACAAATTAAATGGGACGTGCCCATGTACGCATATGGATCCAAACAAACATGCTTTAAATTTGGAGAGAAATAATCATGGGAAATAAACATATGTGTACGATGAGTGCATACACACCTACCATACTAGTAGGAGTAGTAGGGGAACGATCGGGAGGCGAGGCGAGCTAAATAAGTGTACAAACTAGGTTAGTGGGACCCACCGAGTGAGTTCCTTCGTTCTCCAGTTAGTTGTTGTTATGACGTCAGTCCCAGCCGAGCATGCATGCAGCCTGGATCGTATCTTTGTCATCCGGGTGGGTGGGCCCGACCAACTGCCAACGGATTCACTTAGACTAGCCACAGTGGGAGTAACTTCAAAGATAATATCGAGTCCAACTCAAAGAAATTTGCTTATGTGGCAATGAGTTAATGAGGAGAAAGATAATTCTGAACTTAGCTAGTTACTGTAACATCACATGTCCCATACAATATGAGTCTATAACCTAATAAATGAAGCTATGCATGTTACCGCACTTATGTTACTACCCACTATGAAGGTAGTAACATAGTCTAGGGATATGTGTATGTTACTAGTGTATGTTACTATGCATTGTGGCTAGTCTTAGGGCATGGCCAATGCGCCAGCCTGGACAGCTGCTTCATGGGTTCCACGTCGGAGACGAGCCATCGTGGACAAATCTGTCCAAAAGAGAGTAGCTTGCAGAGGCGAGGTGCATCCTGCAGAGGAGCCGACCTCTTCGTAGAAAAAGAGTGGTCCTGTAGGATACTGAGGAGAGAGAAGGAGAGTGCCGGTGACAAATTTTCTTTTACGTATTCTCCTTTGGATCTTTCCTCGCCTCAGCAGGCTACCACCTGACATCACCTGTGTTGGATAATTTTTTTGTGTGCTATAGCCTTAGCCGATGTGGCACTTGAGACCATCATTAGGTGCTGCCTCCATTGTACATGCCCTTATGAGCGAAGACACACGCACCCAGCACCCTATTTCTATGACCACCATCAGGTGCAACAAAGGTGTCGCGTACCATAGTAGTGTCAATCAGATCACTAACTTCACTGGTTGTTGAAACCTGGGGCCTGGAGAAAGGACACACTCATGCGGAACCCGGTATCCATTTGTCCATCCAAACTGAAATGGAGGAGACATTTCCAACCCAATTGATTAGACCAACATCCAACGCCTTCGGACCCGCCACAATTGCCCAACAGGTAAACAGGTAGCAAAAGTAGATTGTTGCACAGTAGCTTGCATGAAATCTGAGTCCGTAGAATAATTTCCCTTTTTAAAACCCTAGTACACGGTGAACTTGGATTTGTGAAGAACCGACGGCCGTGTTTCCCCATTTGTGCTAGGAAGCCTATATATCGCAATGAGGAAACCTAGTCTGTCCGATAAGACTAGGAACCTGCTTGACTGCTTGAAGCCATTGAACCGTTTGAGGAGCCCTTGACCACTTCGCTGTCATCAGACTTAATATAACCATCGCCCTTTGTTGTCATCAGAGTTGATGCACCTAGTGACATTTCAAGACCACGTACGTTAGTTGTATAGGATGCTAAGCTATGGATGTTCTGCCTAGTTCACACACGTCCTAGTGACGATGTGGGCGATATGGTGGACCAGAAGGCCTGCTATATATACATGATAAGCAGTTTAAGAGCCCCATGGGCACCTCTTGTTTTATCACGACAAATTCACGGAAGACTTGGAATCAGTTCCTCCACGTAACTCTCAAACTCCTAGGGACATGCATGTAAGGTCTAGGGACATGCATGTAAGGTCTAGGGACATGCATGTAAGGTCTAGGGACCTGCATGTATGGTCCATGGGCCTCCATGTAATTCCTAGGGACCTATATGTGATGGAAACTATGTCTCCAAGGAGGGCTTGGCTCCCACCTGCGAATCATGATGCGAAGGTGAATGTTGATGAGGGCATCTCCAGGAATGGAATCAGGGGTGCTTCTGCTGTTATTTTCGAAGGCCTCATCGATACGGAGACTCTTGAAGCTCATGCGTATAACGAAGCACTGGCTCTCGCGCCGGACCTCCACCTTCATGGCGTCGAGCCCGCACCGTGAAGCCCACCATGCCGCCTCCAGGCACACGCAACCCCGCCGCCGGAGCCCGCAGCTGCGCCACCACACCCCTTACCAGGGAGACGCACCACCGGACGTTGTTGACCCACGCTAGCCACCCCGGAGCAAGATGTGGAAGAGCCCCGCCACCACCGGCGTCAACATGATTTAGAGAGGCGGGACACTGATACGGAACCCGATATCCATTTTTCCCATCCACATGGATGCAGTTGCAGCTTTCCCTAATTTAGAGCTACTTTTTAGGTTGGTTTTCGATGTGTGTTGCTTTGGCCCTTTCGGTGGTGATGGTGGTGGGTATGCTTAATAAAGTCTTCTCTGGCGGCGCGGCATTGGTGGTGGTAGTGGCGCCGGACTGGCGAATAAGGTATCCTCTAGTCTCTACATCTCGATCGTGTCATCTGCGGCGGGTTCGCAGTTTCACACAGTGGCGGGCAGCCGCTCTCCTTTGCAATTTGATCTACAATGGAGAACTAGTATTAGTAGTTTTCACCCAGTAATTCTCAGAGGCACGCAGCTAGATAGCCCAGGCATGCTGCATGATTGCCTCGTGATCCGTGAAGTCGTTGATTCCCCGTACGTTTTCTAAGATATAGTTTTGAAACTTGCAGATTCAATTTGAAACTTAACAGATTTTTCATGCGTCCATATTAAGTTTTGTCGGTAGAAACTTGCGGTAGTTTGAAAAAATTCGCCAAAACATATTCAAAATAGATCTTATATGAAAGCTCTCGTCACAAGCAACACGGATCTGATAACGAAACTTAACTTCAACTTTTGGTTGAAAATATTTGAAGCTTAGTTTAAAAACTTGATCCCAAAACGAATCTAGTTAGTTCCAAATCCAATCGCATGCATGGATGGATGGATGGAAGAGTGGAGCGGTTGGGATTCGGCTTTCTTCCTCGCTTTTAACCGAGTGAAGTACGTAAAATAGTTAACCCTTAAGAGGGGAGTAGGAGAGTAATTAAGCCGCAACGGAAATGGATTCTGCTGGCGATCGCGCTGCATGGTGACGCACGATGGATCGTATCTTTGTCATTGGGGTGGGTGGGCCCGACCAGCTGCCAACGGATCCGCGCACGCGCGCCGCCTCCGCTCGCTCTCTCTCCTAGTATCTCTCTCCTCTCTGTTGTGTTGTGGTTAGTACTTCCTTCAAACGTGACAAGGTGCCTGCCCGTGTTACACGGCGGCCGTGTATATCGATCCATACATGTACATGCATTAAACTTGGAGAGAAATACTCTTGTTGGGTAGTCGAAAACAACAGGTGATTAAACGAACGCACGTGTCCTCACCTTACCTTATATTACTCTGGTTTTTTTTTTGAAAATCAGTACAGACGCAAGGGCTCGTACATACGCGCATACACTTACCCCTATGAATGCACACACGCATACCCTACCCCTATGAGACTGCCGGCATGTCATCTTGAAATTTACAAAGTCACCGTAGCCACCTCGTCGTCGACGGGAACGTCTCCTCCCACTGAAAGCGCATCGTCGGAAATTCTGAAATAAATCCAGGAATAATGCGAGCACCAGGACTTGAACCCTGGTGGGCTGAGGATACCACTGTCCCTCTAACCATCCAACCATAGGTTGGTTCCCTAGATTGCTCTGGTTGTCCCGTCTCATGAAACCTACGCAACCACACCCCAAAGGCAATTTACAGTCCCTCCACCATCGCACGGTCCTCTGCAGGTAGATCGTCGGCCTCCTTCTCCCCCGCCACCGGATGTGTGCAAGGAGGCCCATCTATCGGTGGAAGTTGTTGCTTTCTCTGTCTTGGGGCATTAGGTATGTGTCTCCTGTTATCCGCCATTTCGGCCCTTTTGGCGATGGTGGGCACGATGTTACATAATGGTTCCTTTGGCTTCCTTTTCGGTCCCGATGGTACATGTATCGTCGGATCCATCGAGGAGGTCAGTTGAACAAGTAGGTGTTCAATAAGGTCTCCTTTGACATTTTCTTCGGCTTCGGCGATGCGTGTATTGTCAGATCTAGCAATGAAAACGGGTGGATTTTTCCTCTATGGAAACAAAGGGTGTTAGTTTTGTCTTTTTTCGGTAGGAGCTTCTTCGGTGGCAACAACCTTAATCTGATTATTCCATCGACTCAGGTTGCATGACGTCTAGGTATGGTCGATGTAGCGTCATCTTGTTTTCCGGGTCATGGATAATTCGGGGTCGATGGAAGATACATACTGCTCTTTTGTTTTGATGATGGAGCGAAACTCTAGCGGCAGCAACATCGACACGTCATCAACATGTGCAAGATGGATGATTCTCCCAGGATGGGATTGTATTTTCCTTTTGTTTTATTGTTTTCTTGTAATGGTAGAGTTTGATTTTCTGTTTGGGTCTGGGAATGCTAGCATTGATTAATATAGATCTTCTACTATTTTGAAAAAAGAAAGTACTAGCTAAATTTGAATGAATTTGTGGTGTTTCATAATATTGCCCAAAATACTATCAGTTCCACTAAGAAGAGTGGAGAGGCTAGTTAGTTTAATCTAATTAATTAAATAAACCACCATGAGTTTTTGTTTGGGTCTAGGAATGCTAGTTTCATTAATATAGATCTTCTACTATTTTGGAAAAAAAAAGTACTAGCTAATTTTGAATGGATTTGTGGTGTTCCATAAACTTGCTCAAAGTACTATTAGTTCCATTAACAAGAGAGAAGAGGCTAGTTAGTTTAATCTAATTAATATAATAACCCACCATGATGAACTGATGATGCATGCATCAAAGTTGAAGCAGCTAGCGAGCGTACGAGGGGAAGGAAGATCCGGTGGGGCCTATCTTGAACTACCACAACTAAATTAGGCTGGTCATAGTGGGAGTAACATAGGTAGTAACATAGATGCCACATAGGCAAAAATATTGATGTGGCAAGTAGTTAATGAGGAGAGAGGCAAATAGAGTAACCTAATATGTTACCATCACATAGCGCTTTCCAATGCAAAATGAGTCTACAAGACAATAAATAAGCATGTGTATGTTGCTACACATATGACACTTCCCACTATAAGGGTAGTAACACAGATTAGTAACGTATGCATGTTACTACTCTAAGTTACTCCCCACTATGACCAGCCTTAGGACGGACGAGCTAAATGGTGGGCCCCGCATCCATGCATGCAAGAGAGACGAATCCCACGAGCGTCGATCACGCAACGCACGTTAACGTCCCAGTGACACCACCCAGTGTACTTTTTTTTGCGAACGACACCACCCCACTGTACTTACCAACGTCAACGTCAACGTGCCAATGACCTAAATAAATACAGTACGTACGTGCAAATTAATTAAATTGGACTAGTCGTGTTCAAAAAATAAATTGGATTAGTCTTCTTACTCTCTTTTTTTGACTCGACTAGTCTTTTCTTTTTCTTTCTTATTAAACACAGAAAAATGCAGATACTCAGATACACACATACACTCAACCCTATGAACGTATCCAGGCATATCCTATCCCTATGAAAACCTATGAGATACTAAGCAGGCACAACATCTTGAGATTGATGACACCACGGGTGTCCTGTTGTCTACGGAAACGTCTCCTCGCACTGAACGAACATCGTCGAAAGACTGAAATAAATCCAGAAAAAAAAGAGCAACAATGCCAAGTCTAGAATTTGAGCTCCGGTGGATTGATTTCACCACAAGGAACCCAACAATCTGAGCTATGCTCAGTTCGCTTCTTCTTTCCTTTTTAGGGATAAAATAATATGCGCATACACTCACTCCTATGAACACACACACGCACAACCTACCCCTATGTGCACCTCCGAGAGACTGAGCCGGCATGTCATATTGAAATTTAGGAAGTCACCGTAGGCGCCTCGTCGTCGACGGGAACGTCTCCTCCCACTGAAAGCGCATCGCCGGAAATCTTGAAATAAATCCAGGAATAATGCGAGCACCAGGATTTGAACCCTGGTGGGCGCGAGAGGACAAGTCGCATCCATGGTGGAAGAGACAGAACTGGTGGGACTAGAAGGGGGGAAGAGTAGTCGTGAACGGTTCGTGGGCGTTGCACATGTGACGTGTGTATGTGTGGACGGGCCTAGATGCACGTGCTATTTGGTGGGTGGTTATCCCCGTCGCATGCGTCGGTTGATCGGGATCATTTTTGTACTTGGTCTCGATGATGCAGAGGTACTCAGTGACATTCCCCTATGCAATGGTGGCAACGAAGATTTCTTAGCTTGGCTCATGAAAACCTGGTCTGTAGTCTATTAAAACAACATACATTGCTCTAGTGACTCACAAAGAAGGAGGGACGAATACTTGGACCTCAAGTAGTGAGGAATGGACGTGGACCTCCCATTGAAAACTACGAGCTGTGCGAAAATTCGGGTCTTCTGGCGGCGTGTGATTTGTTGGATCTTACCACATGAATGCACCTTGAAGCGATTGCATATCATGTAGTTTTTTTTTTGAGCCGGGCTTCCCCCCTTTCCATTATATATCACAAAGCAAGTACATCGTCTCAGCTAAAACCAAAACCAGAATTGCTAGGGAAAGAGAAGAAGCGAGCTGGGAGCAACAACAGGAAACCCACAGTCCGCGCTTGTCATCAGGAACGACAGGCCATGGGGCGAAACCCTGGGTGTCACCCAAACTGCACTACAAGCACAGGAAACTACAGAGTACCGCATGCACAAACCCATAGTAAGTACAGACCCATGAACCAGCCTACAGTTTTCAACAGAAAACACCAATACCACTCAGTCCCAAAACACAGAGGCTGAAACTTTTCTCCTTTTTGCTGGACAATCTTCCTCCTGCAACAGCACATCCCCTGGAGCCAAAAAACATCATCGTTCCTCACCGCTTTTTTTCTATCAACTATCCTTGCGTTCGCTCTCATCAAAGGGCGGTGGACCACACAACAGCAACATCTGGGTTGCCGATGAAATGTTTGTATGGCCATGGAGGAGGATCTTGAACATGTATTGAAACACTTCCGCATGCAGATGTTTTTGGGGTGAGGCGTCGCCTTGGTTTGATTTTCATCTAATCAGGCTTGATCCCAACACTTGGGCCAAAGACACACTTTTGTGACCGGTGATTCTTGAATCAAGATCAAGCTAAAATGCTTACTATTATGTGGGCTACCTGGCACTCCTATAGCCAATGGACGCATGATCATGAAGGTTCCGATTCGGCAAACTCATTGTGACTGACTAAAGAAGCCTTCTGCTCACTTTAAAACCCCGATGAAGCGTGCTCTACTCTACTCTTACCGGTGGATCTTGAGAACCCAACGCGTGGATCAGACCTACAAAGCCCTGAATATCAGTTGTTACATCATTGTTGTGGTTTCTTGACAGGTTGAGGTCTATGGGCGAGGATTTGAACTTGGAAGAAGATAAGAAAGAGGAGAGGAGGAGGAGACGTGAATGCCACCCATTTTATTTTTCATCGCTGAATTGATCGGAGGAGGGCCCGTCCCAGGCGATGCCAAATCCCGTCGAGGTGGGCCCACCGAATCTTCCCCTGGTAACCGGCCGCATGCATACGCGTAGGCCAATTAATATTCATTCCATGCGTGCGTCATCAGCGCGATCGCGACAATCCATTTCCGTTGCGGCAAGTGGGCTGGTCAATTATTATGGCTTAATTACTACCCTTGGGTTAAACTAGTGTAAAGAGAAGAAGCCAATCCAAGAATGGAATCCCGTCCAGGTAGGAGTATTTAATTTGGGCGGGCCCCACCAAATCCTAACTGCTCTCTTGTCCCTCCCATGTCCCATCCATGCATGCACGCATGATACTGTACATACATTTTCCGTTGCTTCCGAATTAATTACAGCTTAGGGAATCTTTTTATTTGGGAGAGAGCGTGGTGGAACAGCTCACCACGCACGCCCGCGCGCGAGCCAGCCTGCCACCGTGGCAAATTCTGTTACGGCCCTCCCTCGCTCTTCTTTACACTTTACATTTTCCCCTAAGAAACATGCATTTCCATTTCAAAATTTGAACATTTGCAGAGAAAATAAGCATCCCATCAAATATTCCAAGGCGCCCGCCCGTTTTCTTTTTAAATCGAGGCATCCATCCGGTCCGGGTTAAATGTATGGTCCATCTTCACATAACTCGAGTGTCAGGTTTTGCCGGGCAATGTATCATGTAGAGTTGGAGGATTGGATTGGCACCGTCTTGCTGCCATCTTCCCTAGTCCCTACGCTCTGGTAGGCAGCTGGTTTGATGATCTTGCCTCATACTGCTTCATGTCATTTTTCTGTTAAGTCTCTCTATTTCCATTTGATTTTTGGCTCCGTTAATTCCAAGTTGAAGGATATTTGGCGTCCCCATATCCCTACGAAGATAAAAAATAATAATCAAGTGGCAAGCTATTAGAGGCCGATTGCCGCCACTGACCAGTTTCATAAAAGTAATGGGATGGCTTTGGAATTCTGCACCCTTTGTGCTGGGCGTGAGGACTCGGACCATATTTCCTTAGTTGTGAAAATAAAGGGCGACGGTGCTATTAACTTTGATGGTAGCAAAGGGGGCGAGGGCTCCTCAAAAGGTTCCATGGCTTCAAGCAGGTCCCTATTCTATGCACTCGGCTTGAACTGTGGCGTCGCAGCTTCCTCTGAACCCATCCTGCACATGCCAACGACGCGCGAATGTTGCTATCGCTGGAGTTCTGTTGTAGTGCACTGCTATGGAGAACCCTTCGAACCATCTGAGGTGCGGGAGACACTTTTCCGAATGTCGCCATCCAAGGCACCCTGTGTCGATGGGTTTACGGCTGGGCTTCTTTCAGAGGCATTGGTAGCTTACGCATGATGACGTCGTATCGGACATATTAGGTTTTCTCATTGCGATTTTTTGACTTCCTAGCACTAACGGGGAAGCACGGCATGCGGTTCTTCACAAATCCAAATTCACCGTGTACTAGGGTTTTCAAAAGGGAAATGTTCTATAGACTCTGATTTCATGCAAGCTAGTGTGCCACAATCTACTTTTGCTACCTGTTACCTGTTGGGCAATTGTGGCGGGTCCGAAGGCGTTGGATGTTGGTCTGATCAATTGGGATGGAAACAACTCCTCCATTTTAGTGTGGATGGACAAATGGATACCAGGTTCCGCATGAGTGTCTCCTCTCTCTGGGCCGCAAGGTTTCAACAACTGGTAAAGTTAGTGCTCTGATTGACACTACTATGGTAAATGACACCTTTGTTGCACCTGATGGTGGTCGTAGAAATAGGGTGCCTATGTTCTTAAGTGGAAGTGTGTGTGTGTCTTCGCTCATAAGTGAAAGTGTGTGTGCGTGCCTACGTTCATAGGGATAAGTACAGCGCGTCGCATGCTCATTTTTACGGGTGTTTCTCAAACAGAAAAAAAAACAACGCAAATTACGTGCATGTGAAAAGAACACTGCATTTTAACGTGGTGACTACAAGTGTTGTGTTGGGTGCGTTTCATTTCCGTTGCATGCTCGGATGGATGCACCAGTCACATTTCCGTTGACTGCTGTTGGCCACACCTGAGCGGATCCCACCAAAGAAGCCGGATCCTAACATGAATTAATTATGGAATGACGTGGCATTCGGCGACGACGAGCAAAGTGCAGTCGCATTTAAGATGCAAAGTGAGGTAGGAAGAAGCCAAAGGGACATGGGACCCACCGAATCTTCCCCTAACTGCTCGCTTGCTCCATCCATCCATCCATCCACCCACCCATGGTGTATTTACTAGGATGACTGCGAATGGTTTTGAAAGTAATTAGATCCATTTACGGATTATGTTTCTTATATTTTCAACCAAGAGTTTAAATTAATTTTCATTTTCAAATTCGTGTTGCCTGTGACAAGGGCTTCCAAATAAGACCCATTTTGAATATGTTTGACGAATTTTTTAAACTTTCATCAGTTTCAACTGACAATTTTCTTTTAAAATAATTAAACCGACAAAACTTAATAGGGATGAATAAATTTTTGTTAAGTTACGAAACCGAATCTGTAAGTTGAGAACTAGTATATTTTAAAAAACGCACAGGGAATCAACGACTTTGCGGATCACAAGGCAATCACGCGGCTATACCACTACTACTCCACCCTAGATCGAAAGGAGAGTTGATGCTCGCCGCTGCATGAACAAGTCCGACAAACGATAACATCGCAATCTAGAAGAAAATACGTCATTGAGGCATCGCTACCGCTGCAGATGACACAATCGAGATGTGGAGACTCAAGGATACATTATTCGGTGTTCAGGCACACCACCGCACCAACAATGCCGCACCGTCGGAGAAGACTTCATTAAGCACTACCGCCACCGCTGTCAGAATGGCCAAAGCTACATGCATCGAAAACCTACAAAAAAGTAATTACAAATCACAGAAAGCTGCAACTCCATCCATGTGGGTGGGACAAATGGATATCGGGTCCGTATCAATGTCTTCTCTTTCAAGCTACAAGTTTCAACAACTGATAAAGTTATTAACCTGATTGACGCTATAATTGGATCTGGCATAGATACAATCTCTAATCTAACATTCCCTTGTGTGACGGTGGTGGTGAAGATTTCTTAAAAATGGCGTGCCATGCTCTAGTGACTCAGAAAGAGCGATTAGCTCGAGCGAGAGAGACGTATACGGGACCTCAAGGAGAGGAACATATTTGGACACCGTTTGGGAACTCCAAGCTATGCAACTGGAAGTTTGGTTATTCTGGTGGCGGGTGATTCGTGGGATTTGTTAGATGAATGCACCTTGAAGTGACCGCATATCATAGAATATTGCAGATGCAATGTTTGTCTGGCTATGGAGGAGTATCTTAAGCATGCCTTGATACATTGCTCACATGCTAGACATTTCTGGGATGGAGGTTTCTTGTTTTTACATTTACTTGTAGGAGCTCTAGCTCTAGTGTTTCTCATGGCAGCGATTGGATCTCATTATCTAGGAGGAGTGGAGGTGACATCGCTAGGTCTTTGCATGGGCGGGGGAGAGGAGGGGATGCTTACCAAGGTTAGAGAGAAGGCGTCATACACGCAACAGTCATGAGGAGCAGAGGCGACGTCACCCGATCAGTGCACATAAGGGGGAGAAGCGAGGATGCTTATCAGGATCGAAGAGAAGGGGCTGAGTCACAACGTCCAGGAAGAATAACGCGACGTTGCCGGAACCATGATGGACTCGGGGAGAGGCGGGGAATGGTTCAAAGATTGGAGAGAAGAGGGCAGCCAAGAGGAGAGGATGTATAGTGGATTTGAGCCTTGATCCGAGCTGGTATTGGGCAATATATACACGAAACGAATTTCGCCTAGGAGCTCCCTAATAAGAATTAAAGTACAATCATTTAAAAAAATATGCAAAACACCTTGTATTAGTTATCCTAACATTATTTTTAGAAAGCATGTGTACAATTTTAAATAATGCGTGAATATATTTTAGATCACCTTATGGTCGTCAGGACATTGGCATGTTTCCAACTTAAAAAAAGGGACATGGATTTGGCCGTCATCGCCCCACCATCATCGGAGCTGGGCAAACATTGTTGTAGTAGACAGTCGAAAATTAATCGTGCTAAGGCCCAATAAGACCAGCGCATCAGAACAACGACCACCGCCGATGAAGAGAGGCGTAGATCGGAAGGGTCCACCCCGCAGACACACGTACGTAGATGAACGAAGACCGGATCCAACGAAGAGAGACGCGGACTGGATGCCATGGGATCCGCCGGAGACACACCTCCCATGCCCTCCGACGATGTGACTGACTGACTAGAGAAGCCCTTGGTCTCCTTGAGATCCCAATGAAGCGTGCTCTAATATTTCCAGCTTGACGATTCAAATGTAAGGCGTGCTTTATTTTATACGGTCTTTATTTTACAAAAAACACCCTTTCAAAAATCGGAAAATACATTCCTTGGTGGTGCTAAAACCTCCACCTCAAGGCGCATGTGCATTTTTCTTGCGAGGTTTGGGAGAAATCAGCTGTGCATCCATGAATCCACCCATACATCCATGAATTAATTAGCAATGGTTAACCGAATCCATTTCCGTTGCCGCAAGTGGGATGGAGCGTGATCCAGCAGCTCACCAGCCGGCCAGCCTGCCAGCGTGGCATTTCTGTCCCCTCCCTCCCTCTACCCACTTTCCATTTACCCGTTCTGTCACGGTGAGTTTGTTTGGTTTTACTCATCCCCTGCCATCTCATCCCTCCCTCTCTCTCCGCACCCCGCACTTTGTGTGACTGTGATTTTCTTTTTCAACCTGCTTGTCCCTAGCTAGAAAAAGGTCTAGTCATTTGAAACACTCTTCACGATCCAATAAAAACATCCAGATTTGTTTCAAACAGATATGATAATTAATGGGATTAGCCCTTGCCGGCGGGAGGGCTCATGCTTTGTTCTTAGGTGATTTTTTGGGGCGGCTTAGGGTTTGTGTTCTGCTTAGAAAGACCGAGCGGTGGCGGCTCCCTAAAGATGGAATAACCCCGCCCCCACCCCTGGATGACGGACTGTATGCCTCCTTCGCGATGTACTACCACCACCTCAAAGATTGCGAGGGCAAGGGCATGGGGAAGGGAAAGCGGTCAGTGCCATTTTCCTATATATCTTTTCCCTTAGGCCTAGTATCTAGTTTATATTTCGTTGTATGGACTCACTATCTGCGGATATATGTGTATCAACTTGTTATCTCTATCTATCTTGTATGTGTGTTTTTATGTGTGATCATCGATGTTGCATGAGCTTGTATGGAATTGAGGGTTAGGATACGGGGTCACGGTTATACGGGGAAAAGAGGGGGTTAGCCGCTGCTGCCCGGATAGAAGCTCAAATTAGGCAAGCCTGCATTTTAGACCGTTATTCCGATCGAGTATTGGGCAATATATACAAGAAACAAATCTCCCAACAAAATATAGGAGCCCCCATTAGAATAAAAACACGATTATTAAAGAAAACGGTGAAACATCTTTGTAAATCTTGTATGGACTCACTATCTGCGGATATATGTGTATCAACTTGTTATGTCTATCTATCTTGTATGTGTGTTTTTATGTGTGATCATCGATGTTGCATGAGCTTGTATGGAATTGAGGGTTCGGATACGGGGTCACGGTTATACGGGGAAAAGAGGGGGTTAGCCACTGCTGCCCGGATAGAAGCTCAAATTAGGCAAGCCTGCATTTTAGACCGTTATTCCGATCGAGTATTGGGCAATATATACAAGAAACAAATCTCCCAACAAAATATAGGAGCCCCCATTAGAATAAAAACACGATTATTAAAGAAAACGGTGAAACATCTTTGTAAATCTTGTATGGACTCACTATCTGCGGATATATGTGTATCAACTTGTTATGTCTATCTATCTTGTATGTGTGTTTTATGTGTGATCATCGATGTTGCATGAGCTTGTATGGAATTGAGGGTTCGGATACGGGGTCACGGTTATACGGGGAAAAGAGGGGGTTAGCCACTGCTGCCCGGATAGAAGCTCAAATTAGGCAAGCCTGCATTTTAGACCGTTATTCCGATCGAGTATTGGGCAATATATACAAGAAACAAATCTCCCAACAAAATATAGGAGCCCCCATTAGAATAAAAACACGATTATTAAAGAAAACGGTGAAACATCTTTGTAAATCTTTTAGAAAGTGTGTGAACAATCTTTAATAATGTGTGCACAATATTTTTGAAAATATATTACCCACCCCCAACTGCTGGCCCCCAATAGTGAAATGGGTGGGTCACAAAGGGTCAAATGAATCCTCTCTCCCTTTGTTAACGAAGCATGAAGAATTTTTAAAAAATCTATGAACAAATCTGTGAGCATTTATGAAAATTTGCAAAGCCGTGAACGTTTTTTAAAAGATAAAAATGATAAGTTAAAACAATGGAAAAAATAAAACCAATGAAAAAGTTAGAACAATAAAACGTGCTGTGCCGCGTGGGCTGCCGCGGCCTCCCTCGTCCTCTGCCTCGCACAGAGGGCATGCCTCGCGCCCGCCTCTCAATGCCTCGTCTCTGTAGCGGACGGGCCATGAAGCATGGCACCTTTGACGTTGATGTGAGCCGGATCCGACGTGATGAACGCATGCGGGAGTGCCTATATCCATCCCTGATACGGGGTGGATACGTGAGGTGCCGGTCAGTCCGGACATTTGGACTGTATTTGCCATGTCGGGTTAGGTGGCATTTTTCTGTGCGGGCAGTGCGACCGTCGAGACGTTTAGGGCGGGTATGGGGATCGGGTTATAGATGCTCTTGCTGGTTTGGGAAGTGGCTTGCGCCGCAAGAAGCCGATTTGATGTAGGGGAAGAAGAGAGCGTGAGGCATCAGCTCAGGTCACCCGGCGGGGTCACGCGTGCGAAGCCACACGCGCGGGCGGTTACGCGCGGTGTGCCGTCTGCCATCTGCCTGCCTGTTTTCACCACCCTCCTCCGCTCCCCTCCCCTCCGCAGGTTAATTAAATGGGTGAAGGTGCACTTTTACCACAGGTGCAGTGAAGTGATAGATACACAGTCGCGCGTACGTAGCAGTAGGTGAAAAATCTCTACGGTGAAATCGATCAAAGGCACGCCGCCACCGCCGCACCGGGGTTTAAAAGGGAGTCCCTCCCGTGGCTGACTTGCGCGGCCAGCTAACCGAATCACCAGAGAAGAGAGAGAGAGAGAGAGAGAGGCGGCGAGAGCGAGAGGGGAGGGAGCGAGCCAGCGATCGAGCGCGGGCCGGCGGGGATGGAGGCGGCGGATCCTCCCGCCGGTGGTGCTGGCGGTGGTGGCGGAGGCGCCGCCGCCGACGGCGTGGCCCCGCACGTCGCTGCCGGACTTGCTGCCGCTGCGGCTGCGCCGGGCGAGCAGGCACCCGCGCCGCTCGGCCTCGCCGCCTTGGAGGGAGGACAGCTCGACGGCGACCAGCCCGGCCCCGTCGTGGAGGAGCTGCCCGGGGCCTCGACGGCGACGAGGACGACGAGGACGACGAGGACGACGCTGCGCGACCGGAGAACCAGGTGAGTTCCTCGCGCGCGCGCCTTCTCCTCCTCCTTCCTGCCTCGCTTTGGCTCACGCCGGATTCGCCGGTGACCAGGTCCAGGTCGTCGTGGAGGAGCTGCTCGTGGAGGTCGCGCAGGGCCCGCCGCCGCCCGCGATCCAGGGCGTGCTCCCGGAGGCGGCGGGGCAGGACGAGGGCGCGGTGGAGTTCCGGGTGGTTCCGCCGCCGCCCGCGATCCAGGGCGTGCTCCCGGAGGCGGCGGGGCAGGACGAGGGCGCCGTGGAGTTCCCGCTGTTTCCGCCTCCGCCTGCGATCCAGGGCGCGCACCCGCAGCCGCAGCAGGTACCCCTCCTCTTCTCCTCCCTTCCTCCTCGCCGCTGCTGAGTTCTCCGCGGCCGCACTAGATGCGGCATGGTCTGATTACTGTGTGTGCAGGGCCATGTCGGCGGCGACGACGAGGAGGGCTACGTGAACCAGAACCAGGGCGGGCTCCCAGAGGCGCAGCCGCAGGAGGTACGTACCCCTCCTCTTCTCCTTCTCGTTCAAGTCATGGCGGTGGCGACGCTGCCGCCGCGCCGCTGCTGAGAGCTGAGTGCTCTGATGCTGCTGCTCCAATCCCCTGTTTTCATCCCTGGCGCCCGTATGGTTGTGCTCCAATCCCCTGTTTTTCATCCTGCCTCCCCTTGTTCTCAACATCGATGCCGTGCTTGCTCTCAACTTGGAACATCTGTGCTTGCTCTGCGTTAGGCTAGGCAAACTTGTCGTGCAACTTTGGTGGCAGCAAGTTGGCAATACGTTGGTATTGTGTCTTTCAGTCTCTGCATTGCATGCCTGATATATTTGTACACATACATGCATCCACCTGAGTTGCTGTAAATTGATGGACATTGATGACATGCAAACCTGTTGAATGAAATGAATGATTGATGAATCCTATCATGCACTGCATTGTTTGCTATTTTTATTTGGATGCATGCGTCAATGCATCATGTTTGATATGATCTCTTGTCTAGTTTTTTGTCTGAGTTTTTGAAACTTTTTTGCCAAGTCCCTGAATATGTCTAGGTGACTAGTCTCGTACGTATGCATATATGTATGTTAATCTCCATAGGCATGCTCTGTTCTTTGATGCTCACATGCTTGACTTTGATATATCTGTTGGTGTACTAATGCATCTGTTTGTGCAAGATTGACTGGCTCTTATGGGTGCTTGCGGGAATCACTGTTCTTGTACTTGGCGCGGTGATGGTGGCTGAGCTTGGGTTCAACATCACCACTTGGGCTACGACGCTCAAGGGAATGACCGCCAAGGAGTGGAAGGTTGCTGTGCTGCTCGCCCTCGGCGACATGACGTCGCTGGGCATCACCTACGCACCTGCGTACGTATATTCAAGCTTGAGCCCCTTCTGTCAATGTACAAAACACTAATAGGAGTACAATGCAATTGTGTTGCAGCTGGAGGTTCATGGCGTTGTGGCAGGGCGAGGGGGGAGGAGCCGCAGCCGGGATCGCCGCCTTGCTGCCACCGGTCGTGGCCTTGCTCAACGTGACAGTTTGGTTCTGCTACGGGCTGGCTGTCGACGGCATGAATGCCTCCGTGTCCATCATCAACGGCACCGCGATGGTGTTCCAGTCGATCTACACCTTTGCCTTCTGCGTTCGGTCCGAAGAGCCTCCTACGCGCAAGTTCATCGTCCTCCTGCTTGGCGCCGGCGCCGGCGTCTTGATCGCCGTCGTCGACGTCTTCATCCTCCGCGACACCTTCGGCGTCAGGATAGACGACGCCATTAGCTGGTCAGGCGCGTGCACGAGCGCTGCTAGCTACGGCTTCGCGGGACTGCTGAACATGGTATGTTTCCTACGTCGCATGCATGCATACACCGTCCTGTTACACCGTTCTTGGATCTTGTATTAGTGATTGCACACGTGTCGTCTTCAGGTTGCCGCACATGTCAACCTGGGAGCAGATGGCATGCCACGGCAAGGGCTGGCCTCGTTCGCGAACGCTGCAGTGTGGCTTGCCTACGCCACAGCCACTGACAAGCTCGGGATGCAGGTATGGTCACTTTGCTGATCATTTTCAACTGTTGCATGTCAATGCGAGTAACAAGCTGTCTCCACGTTGAACCTTATAGCTAGCCAATGGCTTCGGCATCATACTCTTCGTCGCTCAGGTTGGCCAGCTCCTCTTTTACCGCCTCTGGAAGCCGCAGCAGTATGAGGAGGGAGGAGAGGGGATACACGAGCCCCTGGTGAGGAGGACGGACGAGCACGTGTGAGATATCATGTCGCCTCGGTGTGGTCGGAAGAGATTGGTCATTTGTCAGCTTAAACTCAACATCGGGTGTCCACCATACATACTGCTTGTTAACTTTGGTCGATAGATGATATGCATTTGCTGAACCTTGAATCACATGCAAACTATTACGTGTTGTTTGGATGCTAGCTTAATTACTCATCTTCTTTTGGTTTTTCTTGCAAACTACTCCCTTCGCTTCCTAAATATATAAGTCTTTTTAGAGATTTCACTATGGACTAGATACGGATCAAAATGAGTGAATCTACACTCTAAAATATGTCCATATACATCCGTATGTAGTTTGTAGTGAAATCTCTAAAAAAGACTTACATTTAGGAACGGAGGGAGTATCACCGAGGACACCAAGTAACATTTGTTCCAAGTTTCCCATCTTTGGCAGCATTAAGTTTGCTCCAACTCATGCATCATATCGCCTCACCCAGACACATTTATTGGAGACACACACATTCATCTTAAATTTATAGTATGATCATCCGTACTTCACTTATATCTTTTTGAGTTGAGGCAATTGCTCTGGTACTTCACTTATATTTGTTTGAGCATGAGATATGTTTTATAAAAATTATTTGCACTCTCTTGCTTCACTTATATCATTTTGAGAGTTAAACAGGAAGTGGTAGACTGGTTGGAAAAAATAAATAGGAAGTGCTAGATCGAGATGATAATATTATGACCATTGAATATGATGCGTTTGATTTTCCTTGCAATAATTTTGCGATATTGAGATCATAATATATGACTGTGTTAGTAAATGATCATGGTTTAGTAGTAACATTGGTGTTAAAGTTTGTGAGTTCCTCCTCCTTGGAGTCGGCGGCAGAGGAGGCCCACAAGCATCGAGTGGGATGTCGCCCCCTTTTGCTGTTGGAGGACTCGCCCTCAGAAGAAGAAAAATCAGTATCCCCTTCATCTTCCGACTGGAGCACAAGAAAAACAACATCGTGATGGGGAACCCTGGATGAAAATCAAAAAAATTCCTACGAACACCCAAGATCTAATCTTGAAGATTCATAGAAACGAGAGGGGATTATGTCTACGTACCCTCATAGACCGAAAGCGAAAGCGTATATAACGTGGTTGATGTAGTCATACATGATCCAAACCGATCTAGCGCCGAACAGACAGCACCTCCAAGTTTAGCACACGTGTAGCTCGGTGATGTCTCCTCCTCCTTGATACATCAATCGAAGGGGGAGAACTATATGGGAGAGAGGGATAGGGAGAGGCGCCAGGCTCATGGGTGCATCCCCCGGCGCCCCACCATATGTAGAGGTGTGGGAAGGCCCGACCAGCCCTAGCCCCTCCTCCAAGGGAGGGGGCGGTGGTCAAGGGGGAGGGGGGAGTGCCCTCCAAGCCAAGTGGAGGCCCCTCCCCTTTAGGGTTTCACCTCCCTAGGCGCCATGGGACTTAGGGGGATGATGCACCTGGCCAAACAATGCCTACCCCCCTACAACCCATGCACGTCCCCGGGTCTAGTGGACCCCACTGGTGGACTTCCGGACCTTTCCGGAACCCTTCAGAACCTTCTGGAAGCTTCCCAGTACAATACTGGAAAAAACCAAACTTTTTCGGAACCCCGATAACAACTTTCCATATATAAACCTTTACATACGGACCATTCCGGAGCTCCTCGTGATATCCCGGATCCCATCTGGCACTCCGAACAAACTTCAGACTTCACCATATTAATTATCCCAATACTACTCTAGCATCATCGAACGTTAATCGTGCGACCCTACGGGTTCGAGAATCATGTAGACATGACCGAGACACCTCTCCGGTCAATAACCAATAGCGGGGCCTGGATGCCCATATTGTTCCTACATATTCCACAAAGATCTTTACCTATTAAACCACGACATCAAGGATTCAGTTAATCCTGTATGCAATTCCGTTTATCTAGCAATATGTTACATGCCCGAGATTCGATCGTCAGTATCTCCATACCTATTTCAATCTCGTTACCGACAAGTCTCTTTATTCGTTCTGTAATACAAAATCCCATGACTGAACACATTAGTCACATGAAGCTTCTTAAGATATTGTATTATCGTAAGGGCCCCGAGATACCTCTTCGTCACACAGAGTGACAAATCCTAGTCTTGATCCGTGCAACCGAACAGATAACTTCGGAGATACCTGTAGAGCACCTTTATAATCACCCGGTTATGAAGTGACGTTTGATAGCACACAACATATTCCTCTGGTATTTTGGAGTGACACGATCTCATGGTCTAAGGGGCAGATACTTGACATAAAGAAAGTTGTAGCAAATAACTAACTAATACGATCAGATGCTAAGATTACGGTTGGGTTTTCCCATCACATCATTCTCCTAATGATGTGATCCTGTTATCAAATGACAAATCATGTCTATGGTTAGGAAAGCTTAACAATCTTTAATCATCGAGCTAGTCTACTAGAGGCTTACTAGGGACACGGTGTTGTTTATGTATCCACACATGTATTTAGGTTTCCGGGCAATACGGTTCTAGCATGAATAATAAAAATTTATCATGAACTAGAAAATATGATGATAAACAATTTATTATTGCCTCTAGAGCATATTTCCAATAGTCTCTCACTTGCATTAGAGTCAGTAACCTATCTTGCATTGTAATGAATCTAACACCCATGGAGTTCCGGTGCTTATCATCAATTTCATCATCTCCCATGATTGTGCAACATGTTCATGATCAAGTTGCTTAAAATTCATTATATCGTTCCTAAGAGAGATGATCTTAGCGGGAGGAAAATACTTGGAAATAAAAGCATCCTTACACTTATTCCATGAATCAATACTATTTATAGGCAAGAATGAAAACCAGGTTTTAGCGCCATCTCGTAGTGAGAACGAAAATAGCTTTAATTTGACAATATCATTATCTACATCTTTTTCTTTTGTATATCACATAATTCAACGAAACGATTAAGATGGGATGCAGCATCTTCATTAGGACTACTAGAAAATTGTTCTTTCATAACAACATTCAACAAAGCAGCATTAATTTCATAAGATTCTGCACTAGTGGCGGGAGCAATCGGAGTACTAATAGAATCATTATTATTAGTGTTGGAAAAATCACACAACTTAGTATTTTCTTGAGACATCGTGACAAAGCAAGCAATGTAGTACACATGCAAACAAAAAAGCAAACGAAAAGACGAATGGGAAGAAGGCAAATAAAAAGGCAAATATTTTTGTTGTTGTCTTAAAAGGTTTTAGAAGTGGTGGAGAGGAAAACAAGAGGCAAATGGCAAATAATGTAAATGCAATAGATGAGAGTTTATGATGGGTACTTGGTAGGCTTGATGTAGATCCTCCTCAGCAACGGCGCCAGAAATTCTTCCTGCTACTTATTGAGCTTGCGTTGGTTTTTCCCTTGAAGAGGAAAGGGTGATGCAGCAAAGTAGAGATAAGTATTTCCCTCAGTTGAGAACCAAGGTATCAATCTAGTAGGAGGAATACACAGGTCACTAATAGTTGCACCTATAGAAACAAACAAATACTTGCACCCAACGCGATAAATGGGTTGTCAATCCCTTCATATTACTTGCAAGAATGAGATCTGATAGAGATAGGTATAAAAGACAAGTAAAAGTACAAAATAAATTAGATGTAAATAAATTGTATCAAGGTATTTTTGGGTTTTGGTTTTATGGATCTGAAAGTAATATGATAAAAGATATACCCGGGGGCCATAGTTTCCACTAGAGACTTCTCTCTTGAAAGAACGCATACAGTGGGTAAACGAACTACTGTTGAGCAATTGATAGAAAAGCGCATAGTTATGACAATATCTAAGGCAATGATTGTGAATATATGCATCACGTCAGTGACAAGTAGACCGACTCCTGGCTGCATCTACTACTATTACTCCACACATCGATCACTATCCAACATGCATCTAGTGTGTTAAGTTAACAAGAACGGTGTAACGCCTTAAGCAAGATAACATGATGTAGAGGGATTGATCCAATCAATATGAACAAAACCCACCTTTTTATCCTTAATGGCAATAATACAAATATGTGTCATGTCCCTTTCTGTCACTGGGAATAAGCACCGCATGGCTGAACCTATTACAAAACTCCTTTCCCATGGCAAGAAAAATCAATCTAGTTGGCCAAACCAAATTAATAGACCGGAGAGAAATACAAAGCTATCTTACTCATGCATAAAAGAGTTCATAGAAGACTTCAATAATATTCATAGATAATCTGATCATAAATCAATCTAGTTGGCCAAACCAAATTAATAGACCGGAGAGAAAGAAAAATCAATCTAGTTGGCCAAACCAAATTAATAGACAGGAGAGAAATACAAAGCTATCTTACTCATGCATAAAAGAGTTCACAGAAGACTTCAATAATATTCATAGATAATCTGATCATAAATCCACAATTCATCGGACCTCAACAACCGCACCACAAAAGAAGATTACATCAAATAGATCTCCAAGAACATCGAGGAGAACATTGTATTGAAGATCATAGAGAGAGAAGAAGCCATCTAGATACTAGATATGGACCCATAGCCCATGGTAAGCTACTCACACATCATCGGTAGGGCAGCAAGGTTGATGTAGAAGCCATCTGTGATCGAATCCCCCTCCGGTGGAGTACCGGAAAAGGCCCCAAGATGGGATCTCACAAGGACAGAAGCTTGCGGCGACAGAAAAGTATTTTTGGTGTGCCCTTGATACGTCTCCGTCGCATCTATAATTTTTGATTGTTCCATGCCAATATTTTACAACTTTTACATACTTTAGGCAACAATTTGTATGATTTATTGGACTAACCTATTGATCTAGTGCCCAGTGCCAGTTCCTGTTTTTTGCATGTTTTTTGTTTCGCAGAATATCCATATCAAACGAAGTCCAAACGCGATAAAAATTTACAGAGAATTATTTAGAATATTTGTGTTTTTGGGAGGTGGAATCAACACAAACGGAGGCCCACAGCCCCCACAAGACACCAGGGCGCGACGAAGGGCCTAGGCGCATGGTGATGTATCGTGACCTCCTCATAAGTTGGTTGGAGCTCTACTCCGTGCGCAAGGAAGCTTATATCCGGAAAAAAATTGCGTGAAAATCTCAGTGCAATCGAAGTTACGGATCTCTGGATATTTAAGAAATAATTTTTCGGCCAGATATGGGGAATGTGAAACATAAGAGAACAGAGAGGGAGATTCAATCTCGGAGGGTCTCCTTCCCC
This sequence comes from Aegilops speltoides, assembly GCA_021437245.1. Taxonomy (NCBI): domain Eukaryota; kingdom Viridiplantae; phylum Streptophyta; class Magnoliopsida; order Poales; family Poaceae; genus Aegilops; species Aegilops speltoides. The sequence goes on from CM038142.1 coordinate 1,221,785, forward strand.
TCCGCCACCATGGAGGCCATGGACCAGAGGGGGAACTCTCCTCCCATCTAGGGGGAGGCCAAGGAAGAAGAAGAAGAAGGAGGGGGGCTCTCTCCCCCTTTCTCCCGGTGGCACCGGAACACCGCCGGGGCAATCATCGTGTGACGACTATGAAGGGAAAATCATTGACATGGTATAGGCTACGAGATGATATTGGATCTTGGAACTGGATCGATTGAAATTGGAATTTGACCAATTTTTTTATCCTATGCATATATTTCATCGTGATAGGAATTATATATATATAATTTTTGGCCTCATGAAGGATAAAGTATCGCTCTAGCTTGGGGGAGGCTTAAGTCAATGTTATATTCATGCCCCAATCATGAGGTTTTAAGAGAAATTATTATTCAGAATTTTTATGCTCGGCTTTCTCGTGATGATCAATCCATGCTCGATACTTCTTGTACTGGTTCTTTTATGAAAAGACTATTGAATTTAGGTGGGATCTTTTAGAAAGAATTAAACTCAACACTGAAGATTGGGAACTTGACGAAGGTAAAGAGTCAGGTATTAAGCTTAAGTTTGATTGTGTTAAATATTTTATGAATAGTCGATACTTTTCAGAAGTTTAGCACTAAATATGGACTTGACTCTGAGATATGTAGCCTCTTTCTGTGAATCATTTGCTAGTCATGTTGATCTCCCTAAGGAGGAGTGGTTCAAATGTCAACCACCTATTAAAGAAGAAATTAAAGAATCGGTCATAGCTAAAGATGAAACTATGATTTACAATGTTGATCCAGTTGTGCCTACTGCTTATAATGAAAAACCACCTTTCCATGTTAGGATAAAGGAACATGCTAAGGTTTCAAATGTGGTTTTCAAACGTAATATGAAAGCACCTAAACCTTCTGAGAAAATTAAAGTAGAACCTAGTGTTGCTATGGTTAAAGATCTCCCGGTAGAAAATTTTGGGACATGTTATTTACTTTTGTGATGAAGCTGCTAGAATTGCTAAGCCTGATGAAAAAGAGAAACATAGACCTGTTGTTGGCATGCCCGTTGTCTCAGTTTAAATAGGAGATCATTGTTCTCATGGCTTATGTGATTTAGGTGTTAGCGTGAGTGCTATTCCTTTTACCTTATACCAAGAAATTATGGATGACATAGCACCCGCTGAAATAGAAGACATAGATGAAATTATTAAACTTGCTAATAGAGACACCATCACACCACTTGGGATTATTAGACATGTTGAAGTTTTTTGTGGGAAAATAAAATACCCTACTGATTTTCTAGTCCTTGGTTCCCCACAAGATGAATTTTGTCCCATTATCTTTGGTAGACCTTTCTTGATCACTGTCAATGCTACTATAGATTGTCATAAACAATCCATCAGTGTACGCTTTGGTGATGAGTCTCATGAATTTAATTTTTCCAAGTTTAATAGACAACCTCATAAGAAATAATTACCTAGTAAGGATGAAATTATTGGTCTTGCTTCTGTTGCCATGCCTCCTACTGATCCACTAGAAAAATATTTGCTAGACCATGAAAATGATATGCATATGCATGGAAGAAAGGAAATAGATAAAGTTTTGTTCGAACAACGACCTCTGCTCGAACATAATTTGCCTAATGAAACTCTTGGAGGTCCTCCTCGGCCTAAAGGTGATCCCGTGTTTGAACTAAAACAATTGCCTGACACTATGAAATATGCTTATCTTGATGAGAAAATGATATATCCTATTATAATTAGTGCTAACCTTTCAGAACATGAAGAAGAAAGATTATTGAAAATTCTGAAGAAGCACCGTGCTACTATTGGATATACTCTTGATGATCTTAAGTGCATTAGTCCCTCTCTCTATCAGCACAAGATTAATATGGAACCTGATGCTCAACCCGTTGTTGACCATGAACGACGTTTGAATCCTAAGACGAAAGAAGTGGTAAGAACTAAAATACTAAAGCTTCTGGAAGCAGGTATAATCTATCCCATAGATGATAGTAGATGGGTGAGTCCCGTTCATTGTGTCCCTAAGAAGGGAGATATTACCGTTGTTCCTAATGATAAAAATAAACTTATTCCACAGAGAATTGTTACTAGCTATAGAGTGGTAATTGATTTTGGAAAACTAAATAAAGCAACTAGAAAAGATCATTACCCTCTGCCTTTTGTTGATCAAATTTTAGAAAGATTATCTAAGCACACACACTTTTGCTTTCTCGATGGATATTCTGGTTTCTCTCAAGTACCTGTTTCACAACCTAATCAACCTCCTGACTTGCCCTTTTGGAACTTATGCTTAATGAAGGTATTGTCTTGTGACATAAAATTTCTGAACGAGGTATTGAGGTGGATAAAGCTAAAGTTGATGCAGGTGAGAAAATGTCATGTCCTAGAGATATTAAAGGTATGAGTAGTTTCCTCGGTCATGATGGTTTCTATAGAAGATTTATTAAAGACTTATATAAAATTTCTATGCGTCTTACTAATCTTTTACAAAAGGATGTTCCATTTGTTTTTGATGATGACTGTGTAGAAGCCTTTGAAACACTTAAGAAATCTTAACTTCTGCACCTATTGTTCAACCTCCTGACTGGAACCTGCCTTTTGAAATTATGTGTGATGCTAGTGATTATGTTGTTGGTGCTGTTCTAGGATAAAGAGTTGATAAGAAATTGAATGTTATTCATTATGCTAGCAAAACTCTAGACAGTGCCCAAAGAATTATGCTACTACTGAAAAAGAATTTTAGCAGTTGTGTTTGCTTGTGATAAATTCAGGTCTTACATTGTTGATTCCAAGGTAATTGTTCACATTTATCAAGCTACTATAAAATATCTTATGGAAAAGAAAGATGCTAAACCTAGACGCATTAGCCGAGTTCTCTTGTTGCAAGAATTTGATTTACATATCACTGATAGGAAAGGAGCTGAGAACCCCGTAGCTAATAACTTGTCTAGGTTAGAAAATATTTTTTGATGACCCACTACCTATTGATGATAGCTTTCGTGATGAACAACTACCTGCAATAAATGTTTCTCATAATACTCCTTGGTATTCTGACTATGCTAATTATATTGTTGCTAAATACAAACCACCTAGTTTCACATACCAAGAAAAGAAAAAAATCTTCTATGATTTAAGACATTACTTTTGGGATGACCCACATCTTTATAACGAAGAAGTAGATGGTATTATTAGATGTTGTGTATCTGAGTATGAACATGAACAAATTCTACGGAAATGTCACTCCGAAGCTTATGGAGGGCATCATGCGGGAGATAGAAATGCTCATAAGGTATTGCAATCTGGTTTTTATTAGCCTACTCTCTTCAAGATGCCCGTAAGTTTGTTTTATCTTGTGACGAATGTTAAAGAATTGGTAACATCAATAAGCGTCAAAAAATGCCTATGAATTATTCACTTGCTGTTGAACCATTTGATGTTTGGGATTTTGATTATATGGGACCTTTTCCTTCCTCTAATGGGTATACACATATTTTGGTTGCTGTTGATTATGTTACTAAGTGGGTAGAAGTGTTGGAAATATGCCCTAGAGGCAATAATAAAAGTATTATTATTATATTTCCTTGTTCATGATAATTGTCTTTTATTCATGCTATAATTGTATTATCCGGAAATCGTAATACACGTGTGAATACATAGACCACAATATGTCCCTAGTGAGCCTCTAGTTGACTAGCTCGTTGTGATCAACAGATAGTCATGGTTTCCTGGCTATGGACATTGGATGTCGTTGATAACGGGATCACATCATTAGGAGAATGATGTGATGGACAAGACCCAATCCTAAGCATAGCACAAAGATCGTGTAGTTTGTTTGCTAGAGCTTTTCCAATGTCAAGTATCTCTTCCTTAGACCATGAGATCGTGTAACTCCGGACACCGTAGGAGTGCTTTGGGTGTATCAAAGCGTCACAACGTAATCGGGTGACTATAAAGGTGCACTACAGGTATCTCCGAAAGTGTCATTGGGTTGACACGGATCGAGGCTGGATTTGTCACTCCGTGCAAGCGGAGAGGTATCTCTGGGCCCACTCGGTAGTACATCATCATAATGTGCACAATGTGACCAAGGGGTTGATCACGGATGATGTGTTACGGAACGAGTAAAGAGACTTGCCGTAACGAGATTGAACAAGGTATCGGTATACCGACGATCGAATCTCGGGCAAGTAAAATACCGCTAGACAAAGGGAATTGTATACGGATCGTTTGAGTCCTTGACATCGTGGTTCATCCGATGAGATCATCGTGGAACATGTAGGAGCCAACATGGGTATCCAGATCCGCTGTTGGTTATTGACCGGAGAACGTCTCGGTCATGTCTACATGTCTCCCGAACCCGTAGGGTCTACACATAAGGTTCGATGGCGCTAGGGTTATAAAGGAAGCTTGTATGTGGTTACCGAATGTTGTTGAGTCCGGATGAGATCCCGGACGTCACGAGGAGTTCGGAATGGTCCGGAGGTAAAGATTTATATATGGGAAGTCCTGTTTTGGTCACCGGAAAAGTTTGGGTTTTATCGGTAACGTCGGGACCACCGGAGGGTCCCGGGGTCCACCAAGTGGGGCCACCTACCCCGAGAGGGCTGCGTGGGCCATGTGTGGGAGGAACCAGCCCAGGTGGGCTGGTGCGCCCCACAAGGGGCCCAAGCGCAGAGGAGGGTGGGAGGGGCAAACCCTAGGCAGATGGGCCCTAAGGCCCATGCTCCTGCGCCTCCCTCTCCTCCCTCCTGGCCGCCACCCAGCATTGGATCCGAGGCTGGCCGCACCCCTTGGGGTGGGAAACCCTAAAGGGGCGCAGCCCCCTCTCCCCCTATAAATAGTGAGGCATAGGGCTGCTCAGAGAACACACAGAATACACGTGATTCGGTCTCTGCCTTTGGTTGCAGTCCTCTCCTCTCTCCCAAGTACTCCTCCTCTCCCGTGGTGCTTGGCGAAGCCCTACTGGATTGCCACACTCCTCCATCACCACCACGCCGTTGTGCTGCTGCTGGAGGAGTCTTCCTCAACCTCTCCTCTCTCCTTGCTGGATCAAGGCGGGGAGGCGCCTGAGGCTGTACGTGTGTTGAACGCGGAGGTGCCGTCTGTTCGCACTTGATCATCGGTGATTTGAATCACGACGAGTACGACTCCATCAACCCCGTTCACTTGAACGCTTCCGCTCAGCGATCTACAAGGGTACGTAGATGCACTCTCTTTCTACTCGTTGCTGGTCTCTCCATAGATAGATCTTGGTGACACGTAGGAAAATTTTGAATTTCTGCCACGTTCCCCTCTGATGGCATCATGAGCTAGGTCTATTGCGTAGATTCTTTGCACGAGTAGAACACAAAGTAGTTGTGGGCGTTGATGTTGCTCAATATGCTTACCGTTACTAGTCCAATCTTGTTTCGACGGTATTGTGGGATGAAGCGGCCGGACCGACCTTACACGCTCTCCACGTGAGACAAAGTTCCACCGATTGACATGCACCGTGCATAAGGTGGCTAGCGGGTGCCGTCTCTCCCACTTTAGTCGGAACGGATTCGATGAAAAGGGTCCTTATGAAGGGTAAATAGCAATTGGCATATCACGTTGTGGTTTTGCGAGGTAAGAAGCGTTCTTGCTAGAAACCCATAGCAGCCACGTAAAACATGCAAACAACAATTAGAGGGCGTCTAACTTGTTTTTGCAGGGTATGCTATGTGATGTGATATGGCCAAGATGAATGTGATGAATGATATGTGATGTATGAGATTGATCATGTTCTTGTAATAGGATTCACGACTTGCATGTCGATGAGTATGACAACCGGCAGGAGCCATAGGAGTTGTCTTTATTTATTGTATGACCTGCGTGTCATTGAACAACGCCATGTAATTACTTTACTTTATTGCTAACGGTAGCCATAGTAGTAGAAGTAATAAGTTGGCGAGACAACTTCATGGAACACGATGATGGAGATCATGATGATGGAGATCATGGTGTCATGCGGTGACGATGATGATCATGGAGCCCGAAGATGGAGATCAAAGGAGCAAAATGATATTGGCCATATCATGTCACTATTTGATTGCATATGATGTTTATCATGTTTATGCATCTTGTTTACTTAGGACGACGGTAGTAAATAAGATGATCCCTTACAAAATTTCAAGAAGTGTTCTCCCCTGACTGTGCACCGTTGCTACAGTTCGTCGCTTCTAAGCACCACGTGATGATCGGGTGTGATGGATTCTTACGTTCACATACAACGGGTGTAAGACAGATTTACACAGCAAAAACACTTGGGGTTAACTTGACGAGCCTAGCATGTGCAGACATGGCCTCGGAACACGGAGACCGAAAGGTCGAGCATGAGTCGTATAGTAGATACGATCAACATGAAGATGTTCACCGATGATGACTAGTCCGTCTCACGTGATGATCGGACACGGGCTAGTTGACTTGGATCATGTAATCACTTAGATGACCGGAGGGATGTCTATTCGAGTGGGAGTTCATAAGATGAACTTAATTATCCGAACATAGTCAAAAGATCTTTGCAAATTATGTCGTAAGCTCGCGCTTTAGTTCCACTGTTTAGATATGTTCCTAGAGAAAATATAGTTGAAAGTTGTGATGGCGATTATGCGGACGAGAAAGCTTATGTCCTTAATGCACCGCTCGGTGTGTTGAACCCCAAACGTCGTCTGTGGATGTTGCGAACATCGGACATACACGTTTTGATAACTACATGATAGTTCAGTTAAACGGTTTAGAGTTGAGGCACCAAAGACTTTTTCGAAATGTCGCGGAACATATGAGATGTTTCGAGGGCTGAAATTGAGATTTCAGGCTCGTGCCCACGTCAAGAGGTATGAGACCTCCGACGATTTTCTTAGCCTGCAAACTAAGGGAGAAAAGCTCAATCGTTGAGCTTGTGCTCAGATTGTCTGAGTGCAACAATCACTTAAATCGAGTGGGAGTCGATCTTCCAGATGAGATAGTGATGTTTCTCCAAAGTCATTGCCACCAAGCTGCTAGAGCTTCGTGATGAACTATAACATATCAGGGATAGATATGATGATCCTTGAGGTATTCACGATGTTTGACACCGCGAAAGTAGAAATCAAGAAGAAGCATCAATTGTTGATGGTTGGTGAAACCACTAGTTTCAAGAAGGGCAAGGGCAAGATGGGATACTTCATGAAACGGCAAATCAGCTGCTGCTCCAGTGAAGAAACCCAAGGTTGAACCCATACCCGAGACTAAGTGCTTCTGTGATAAGGGGAATAGTCACTAGAGCGGAATTACCCTAGACACTTGGTAGATGAGAAGGCTAGCAAGGTCGATAGAAGTATATTGGATATACATTATCTTAATGTGTACTTTACTAGTACTACTAGTAGCACCAGGGTATTAGATACCGGTTCGGTTGCTAAGTGTTAGTAACTCGAAATAATAGCTACGGAATAAACGGAGACTAGCTAAAGGTGAGCTGACGATATGTGTTGGAAGTGTTTCCAAGGTTGATGTGATCAAGCATCGCACGCTCCCTCTACCATCGAGATTTGATGTTTGCGTTGAGCATAGACATGATTGGATTATGTCTATCGCAATACGGTTATTCATTTAAGGAGAATAATGGTTACTCTATTTATTTGAATAATACCTTCAATGGTCTTGCACCTAAAGGAATGGTTTATTAAATCTCGATCGTAGTGATACACATTTTCATGCCAAAAGATATAAGATAATAATGATAGTACCACTTACTTGTGGCACTGCCATGTAAGTCATATTGGTATAAAACGCATGAAGAAGCTCCATATTGATGGATCTTTGGACTCACTCGTTTTTGAAAAGTTTGAGACATGCGAACCATGTCTATTGGTGTATACGCATGAAGAAACTCCATACAGATGGATCGTTTGGACTCACTTGATTTTGAATCACTTGAGATATGCAAATCATACCACATGGGCAAGATGACTAAAAAGCCTCGTTTTTAGTAAAATGGAACAAGATAGCAACTTGTTGGAAGTAACACATTTTGATGTGTGCAGTCCAATGAGTCTTGAGGCATCTGATGAATATCGTTATGTTCTTACTTCACAGATGATTCGAGTAGATGTAGAGTATATTTACTTGATGAAACACAAGTCTGAATTATTGAATGGTTCAAGTAATTTCAGAGTGAAGTTGAAGATCATCGTGACAAGAGGATGAAATGCCTATGATATGATCGTAGAGATGAGTATCTGATTCTGAGCTTTGCACGCAATTAAGACATTGTGGAAAATGTTTTCACAATTAATACACGCTGGAACACCATAGTTTGATGGTGTGTCCGAACATCATAGTTGCACCCTATTGGATATGGTGTGTACCATGATGTCTCTTATCGAATTACCACTATTGTTTATGGGTTAGGCATTAGAGACAACCACATTCACTTTAAATAGGGCACCACGTAATTCCGTTGAGATGATACCGTATGAACTATGGTTTAGAGAAACCTAAGCTGTCATTTCTTAAAGGTTTGGGGCTGCGACGCTTATATGGAAAAGTTTCAGGTTGATAAGCTCGAACCCAAAGCGGATAAAATGCATCTTCATAGGACACCCAAAACAGTTGGGTATACCTCCTAATTCAGATCCGAAAGCAATAGGGATTGTTTCTTGAATCGGGTCCTTTCTCGAGGAAAAGTTTGTCTCGAAAAGTTGAGTGGGAGGATGGTGGAGACTTGATATGGTTATTGAACCATCACTACAACTAGTGTGTAGCAGGGCACAGGAAGTTGTTCCTGTGGCACCTACACCAATTGAAGTAGAAACTTATGATAGTGATCATGAAGTTTCGGATCAAGTCACTACCGTACCTCGTAGGGTGACAAGGATACGTACTATTTCAGAGTGGTACAGTAATCTTGTCTTGAAGGTCATGTTGCTAGACAACAATGAACCTACGAGCTATGGAGAAGCAATGGTGGGCCCAAATTCCGACAAATGGTTAGAAGCCATGAAATCCGAGATAGGATCCATGTATCAGAACAAAGCATGGACTTTGGTGGACCTGCCCGACGATCGGCAAGCCATTGAGATAAATGGATCTTTAAGAAGAAGACGGACGTGGACGGTAATGTCACCGTCTATGAAGCTCGACTTGTGGCGAAGAGTTTTTCACAAGTTCAAGGAGTTGACTACGATGAGATTTTCTCATCCGTAGCGATGCTTAAGTCCGTCAGTTCATGTTAGCATTAGCTGCATTTATGAAATCTGGCGGATGGATGACAAAACGAGTTTCCTTACCGGTCTTAGTATGGAAAGGTTGTATGTGATACAAATCGAAAGTTTTTGTCGATCCTAAGGATGCTAAAAGGTATGCTAGCTCCAATGATCCTTATAAGGACTGGAGTAAGCATCTCGGAGTTGGAATATGTACTTTGATAAGATGATCAAAGATTTTGGGTTTATACAAATTTATGAGAAACTTGTATTTCCAAAGAAGTGAGTGGGAGCACTATAGAATTTCTGATGAGTATATGTTGTTGACATATTGTTGATCAGAAATGATATAGAATTTTCTGTAAAGCATATAGGGTTACTTGAAAAGTGTTTTTCAAGTGAAAACCCGGTTTAAGCTACTTGAGCATTAAGCATCAAGATCTATGAGGATAGATCAAAAACGGCTTAATGGTACTTTCAAATGAGCATATACCTTGACATGATCTTGAAGGTGTTCAAGATGAATCAGTCAAAGAAGGAGTTCTTGCCTGAGATGTAAGGTATGAAGTTAAGACTTAAAGCTCGACCACGGCAGAAGAAGGAAGGACGAAGGTCGTCCCCTATGCTTTATACATAGGCTCTACAGTATGCTGTGCTGTGTACCGCACCTGAAGTGTGCCTTGCCATGAGTCAGTCAAGGGGTACAAGAGTGATCCAAGAATGGATCACAGGACAGCGGTCAAAGTTATCCTTAGTAACTAGTGTACTAAGGAATTTTCTCGATTATGGAGGTGGTAAAAGAGTTAAATGCGTAAATGGTTACGTCGATGCAAGCTTTACACCTATCCGGATAGCTCGAGTAGAGATACGGATCGTATAATGGAGCAATTTTAGAATAGCTCCAAGTAGAACAGTCATTTGGAATAGCTCCAAATAGAGCGTGGTAGCTACATCTAGGAGATGACATAGAGATTTGTAAAGCATACACGGATCTGAAAGGTTCAGACCCGTTGACTAAAACCTCTCTCACGAGCAACATGATCAAACCTAAAACTCATTGAGTGTTAATCACATGGTGATGTGAACTAGATTATTGACTCTAGTGCAAGTGGGAGACTGTTGGAAATATGCCCTAGAGGCAATAATAAAAGTATTATTATTATATTTCCTTGTTCATGATAATTGTCTTTTATTCATGCTATAATTGTATTATCCGGAAATCGTAATACACGTGTGAATACATAGACCACAATATGTCCCTAGTGAGCCTCTAGTTGACTAGCTCGTTGTGATCAACAGATAGTCATGGTTTCCTGGCTATGGACATTGGATGTCGTTGATAACGGGATCACATCATTAGGAGAATGATGTGATGGACAAGACAATCCTAAGCATAGCACAAAGATCGTGTAGTTCGTTTGCTAGAGCTTTTCCAATGTCAAGTATCTCTTCCTTAGACCATGAGATCGTGTAACTCCGGACACCGTAGGAGTGCTTTGGGTGTATCAAGCGTCACTGGCGTGGCGGGTGACTATAAAGGTGCACTACAGGTATCTCCGAAAGTGTACATTGGGTTGACACGGATCGAGATGGGATTTGTCACTCCGTGCAAGCGGAGAGGTATCTCTGGGCCCACTCGGTAGTACATCATCATAATGTGCACAATGTGACCAAGGGGTTGATCACGGGATGATGTGTTCGGAGCGAGTAAAGAGACTTGCGGTAGCGAGATTGAACAAGGTATCGGTATACCGACGATCGAATCTCGGGCAAGTAAAATACCGCTAGACAAAGGGAATTGTATACGGGATCGTTTGAGTCCTTGACATCGTGGTTCATCCGATGAGATCATCGTGGAACATGTAGGAGCCAACATGGGTATCCAGATCCGCTGTTGGTTATTGACGGAGAACGTCTCGGTCATGTCTACATGTCTCCCGAACCCGTAGGGTCTACACATAAGGTTCGATGGCGCTAGGGTTATAAAGGAAGCTTGTATGTGGTTACCGAATGTTGTTCGAGTCCGGATGAGATCCCGGACGTCACGAGGAGTTCGGAATGGTCCGGAGGTAAAGATTTATATATGGGAAGTCTGTTTTGGTCACCGGAAAAGTTTGGGTTTTATCGGTAGCGTCTGGGACCACCGGGAGGTCGGGGTCCACCAAGTGGGGCCACCTACCCCAGAGGGCTGCGTGGGCCATGTGTGGGAGGAACCAGCCCAGGTGGGCTGGTGCGCCCCACAAGGGGCCCAAGCGCGAGAGGAGGAGGTGGGAGGGGCAAACCCTAGGCAGATGGGCCCTAAGGCCCATGCTCCTGCGCCTCCCTCTCCTCCCCCCGGCCGCCACCCAGTTGGATCTCGAGGCTGGCCGCACCCCTTGGGGTGGGAAACCCTAAAGGGGCGCAGCCCCTCTCCCCTATAAATAGTGAGGCATAGGGCTGCCCAGAGAACACACAGAATACACGTGATTCGGTCTCTGCCTTTGGTTGCAGTCCTCTCCTCTCTCCCAAGTACTCCTCCTCTCCCGTGGTGCTTGGCGAAGCCCTACTGGATTGCCACACTCCTCCATCACCACCACGCCGTTGTGCTGCTGCTGGAGGGAGTCTTCCTCAACCTCTCCCTCTCTCCTTGCTGGATCAAGGCGGGGGAGACGTCACAGGGCTGTACGTGTGTTGAACGCGGAGGTGCCGTCTGTTCGGCACTTGATCATCGGTGATTTGAATCACGACGAGTACGACTCCATCAACCCCGTTCACTTGAACGCTTCCGCTCAGCGATCTACAAGGGTACGTAGATGCACTCTCTTTCTACTCGTTGCTGGTCTCTCCATAGATAGATCTTGGTGACACGTAGGAAAATTTTTGAATTTCTGCTACGTTCCCCTACAAGAAGCTATTCCAACTAGTAGTGCTGATCATAACACTTCCATTAAAATGCTTAAAGAAGTTATTTTCCGAAGGTTTGGAGTCCCTATATATTTAATAAATGACGGTGGTTCACACTTTATTCATGGTGCTTTCTGTAAAATGCTTGCTAAATATGATATCAACCATATAATTGCATCACCTTATCATACTCAATCTAGTGGTCAAGTTGAACTTAGCAATAGAGAAATAAAGTTAATACTACAAAAAGTCAATAGGTCACAAAAGAATTGTTCTAAGAAATTAGATGATGTACTTTGGGCCTACATAACAGCTTATAAAAATCCTATCGGTATGTCTCCCTATAAAATGGTTTATGGAAAAGGTTGTCATTTGCCTCTTGAGTTAGAACATAAAGCTTATTGGGCAATTAAAGAACTCAACTATGATTTCAAACTTGCCGGTGAAAAGAGGTTATTTGATATTAGCTCATTAGATGAATGGAGGACCCAAGCTTTTGAAAATGCAAAATTATTTAAAGAAAAAAAGTTAAAAGATGGCATGACAAAAGAATCCAAAAGCGGGAATTCAAAGTTAGAGAATACGTTGTTTTTGTACAACTCTCATTTCAGATTCTTTGCAGGAAAGCTTCTCTCCAAATGGGAAGGACTATATGTTACTGAAGAGGTTTATCGCTCTGGAGCTATCAATATCAATAATGCCGAAGGTACTAACCCAAAGGTTGTCAATGGACAAAGAATTAACCACTATATCTTAGGTACGCCTATATTAACATTGAAAGCAATATTATCCAAACCATGACACCAGAGCAACACATAAAAGAAACCTTCCGGAACAGTCCAGAATACTAAAAAAGAGGAGGGTACATGATACGGTAAGTAAACGAACTCCAAAAGATCCGCAATTTTTTTTGTTAGTTTTGGAATACTACAAAAACTAGGAAAATAAGAAACAACCAGGAAGGTAACCGAGGAGGGCACAAGACACCATGTCGTGCCTGGCGTGCCTATTGGGTTGTGCCCACCTCGGGAACCTTCCCGACTCTGTTTTCCCCCCATTTGCTTGTCTCCCAAGATAAAAAATTATTTATATACACCCGACACGTATTATCCACTGTATCATGGTGAAATATTATGTTCTCCTTTCTTGTTGATTTCCTGGCAGATATGAAATTATGTCGTCTCAAGAATCGGAGGGTGAGAGCTATGTTGCTATTATATTGTAAACCCCAAGGTTTACGGAGATGTAGAACATTATGTTTGGACCAAGAGGAAGATGAAGACTATGATCCTAAGGGGAAGGAGGGGACAAGTTCAGATGAAGATGATATTCCACTACCGCAACCTGGGGACATGCACATGAAATTCAAGAAGTCAAGTCTCCCCAATAAAGCAAAGAAACCTAAGATCCAGTTTATCCCTTTTTGTCTGCTGCAGGAAAGCAATCAAGAATTATGCAAAAAGGTATTGATGCTAGAGCAGGAGATCGATGACTTGAAGGAGGAAAATTTCATCCTTAAGCATAAGCTGAGGAGTAGGAAGACTGGTACCTCATCACCACCATCATCATCTTCACCACCAAAGGAGATTTGAGTTCATGGTATGGGCACTCCCCTTGGCTTGTGCCAAGCTTGGGGGAGGTGCCCGATATCGTATCACCACAACTATCTTTGCCTTTATCTATTTTTAGTTCGATTTTTAGTTATCCTTTGGTTTAGTTCAATAAAAGTTTAGTCCGATCCTTTCTTTTCGAGTGCTTGCTTAGTGATCTACCTATCTATGTAATCATGTGCGCGATATATAATAAAGTTTAGTTCGAGTTTTGTTTCTTTACTCTTTTATGTTTCAGTAAAAAAGAAAGGAAAATAAATGAAAAAAGATCATATGCTAATCTTATAGTAAGTAATGATATCACATAAGGAAAAGTATAAGTGGTAAAATTTGTTGGAGATTGACAAACATAGCATTGGTCAATGATGTAACTCATGAAAGAATTAATAAGGGAAGAGAAAATTCACATGCAAATACACTAGCGTGGACATTTTCTATGATGGTGAGCCCCCATTAAATATTATATGTCAAAATTGTTGACGTTGGACAAGGAAGACAATGTAATGATTTATGTTTGTTCATACTCACATAGAAGTTATATTGTCATAGATCCTTCAACATGAGGTGCTTGCTCAACATCTTTGCTAGCAAAAAAATCGGCACTAAGTAGAGACACTACTTGTGCATCCAAAAACATCAAACCCAAACTCATGCCTTGAGATTCCACCATACCTACCTATGGATGGAGTAAGATCCTTCAAGTAAGTTGTCATAGGTGAAATAAGGCAATAAAAATTGCTTCTATGTGTTGGATCATTTAGTGTAAGAGAAAATTGAGCGTTGTACGAACTTGTGGTGGCAAAATAATAAAAGCGACAGACTACATAATAAAGGTTGCTATCTAAGGGGCAATATAATGTGACATTTTCTTTTGCATTAAAGGATTTGGCATACAAACAAAAAAGCACATGGCAACCTCTGCTTCCCTTTGTGAAGGGCCTATCTTTTACTTTTATGTATTTACTTTCATGCAGGAGTCAAAGTATTCTTCCCTATTCCTTTTTATTTTCTATTTTTGTAAGCATCATGTGGTGTGGAAAGATCTAGGCATTTGAGTGAGCATGAGTTATTATTGTTGACATCACCCTTGTCGGTGTCAAAATCGGCGGATCTCGGGTAGGTGGTCCCGAACTATGCGTCTAAGGCTAGTGGTAACAGGAGGCGGGGGACACAATGTTTACCCAGGTTCGGGCCCTCTCGATGGAGGTAATACCCTACTTCCTGCTTGATTGATCTTGATGATATGAGTATTACAAGAGTTGATCTGCCACGAGATCATAGAGGCTAAACCCTAGAAGCTAGCCTATGATTATGATTGTGTTGGTCCTACGGACTAATCCCTCACGGTTTATATAGACCTTTGGAGGGGCTAGGGTTACCTGATTGATTCTGAGAGAAGGAAATCTACATATCCGAATTGCTAAGCTTGCCTTCCGCGCAAAGGAGAGTCCCATCCGGGCACGGGACAGAGCCTTCAATCTTGTATCTTCATAGTCCAACAGTCCGGCCAAAGTATATAGTCCGGCTATCCGGATACCACCTTATCTAGGACTCCCTCAGTAGCCCCTGAACCAGGCTTCAATGACGATGAGTCCGGCGCGCAGATTGTCTTCAGCATTGCAAGGAGGGTTCCTTCTCCGAATACTCCATAGAAGATTGTGAACAGGAGGATCGTGTCCGGATCTGCAAAACAAATTCCACATAACACCGTAGAGAGAAATATATTTCACAAATCTAATCTGCTGACAACTTTTCATAGCGTGACATCACGTCGCGGCCCGGTTATTATTCGAAACGTTTTCTCCCTGCCTGCCATGACACGTATCGCGAGGAAGTTTTACTGGCACGTCTTGTCGAAGCAGAGATCGTGTCCTCCTTATTGCGGGATTCTCATCAATACGGGCATGGGTAACCCAATCGGGTTACTGATATAACTCCACGGTTTTAGGCAAGTTCCAAACGGTCACGCGGAGGACGCTTGATATTCTCCCCCTTTATAAAGAGGTCCAGACCTGTCCTTTTCTTTCCACGCCCAAATTTTCCCTTCCCCTACCTCGAGTTCCAACACCCAAGGCTCAGGCTAAGCGCTTCGGACCTTCAATCATGTCCGGATCCAACCCTCAAGGCCGGTGGATGGCCTCCTCTGTGATAGAGGAGGATATCAAAAAGCTTAGGGAGGCTAGGTATCTGACTGCCGAAATCTCCCACCGGCTTCCTGCTCAAGGGCAGGTTATCCCCACTCCCGAACCTAGCGAGAGCGTCGTGTTTGTTTCCCACTTCCTTCGAGGGCTTGGCTTCAGTCTTGATCCCTTCATAAGAGGGCTTATGTTTTATTACGGGCTGGATTTCCATGATCTAGCTCCAGATTCCATCATTCACATCTTGTCGTTTATCGTCGTGTGTGAGGCCTTCCTCCGCATTACCCCACACTTGAGATTATGGCTCAAGACCTTCAATGTGAAGCCGAAGATGATCGAGGGGCGACATGCAGAGTGCGGAGGCGCTATAATATGCAAAGGTTCCGACGCCCCATGGCCGAAGGGTTCCTTCCCGGAGGTGTCCGAATTATGGCAGCGGGAGTGGTTTTACATTACTGCCCCCGGGGTACAAAGTGGGTGGCCGCCCCAGCCTTTCGCCCAGGCCCTCCGCCTCAACTGGCGTCATGGGTCAACAAAGGGCTGGACTGGGGGCCAATTAATGACGTGCTGACATTGCAAAGCCGCATCCGAGACTTCCTTAGGAGGGACGTCAGTCTCATCCAGGTAATGCAGGTGATGTTGGTCCGTTGGGTCCCGCTGTGCAAACGTCGCCCTCTCCGTATGTGGGAGTTCGACCCGAAAGGACCGCGGACTATTCAACACTTCTTCGGCATGACGCTCGAAGGGATGTATCAATTATTCTTCGGATCACGAATGAAGTGTCCGGACACCACCGAGGATGCGGGTCTGAACTGCAACCATCCAGATACCCAACTAAGTAACTATGTAACCGAACATACCATTATTATGTTTGTTATAACATCATTCTGATAAACTACCCTCGTCCAGGATTGGATAAAGAAGGCGGAGAGGATCAGGTGTTCGGCCCCTCTTCCTGAAGGCTTGCCAAATCCTGTTCTAGCCAGGATCCTGGAGCGCGTACCCTACCAAGTGCCATCAGGAGAAGATGAAGGGAGGCACAGGGAAGCCGAGAGCGGGCTTCATGCACCACACATCCAAATCGGGGGAATTGGCACCTCCACAAAGGAGGGTGATCAGAGAGGTGAATCAAAAATTCCCCCTCCCCATGGGAAGAGAAGGGGCGCCCCTGAAGATTTGAAAACGGAGGCTTCCAAACAAGGAAAGAAACCTTCGCCAGGGGGCCCTGGCCCGGAGAGCATCCTTTCCGCACAGTGCCCGCAAGGGGGGAAGCCATCAGCCGAGCCGTAAGTGGACAAAGGCACTTTGATAAATATATCTTCTTTCTTCTCTGAGAATAATGACCAGGACACATGTGTTGTAGTCCGGCTCCTAGCCCTCCTCAACAAAGTTCGTCTTCGGGGGATCTTCTTCCGGAGATGATTGAGAGCGAGACGCGCTCCCCTACTTCCCCGCATCGCGAGGCGGACGACCCTGAAGTGTCATCGCGGAGGGTTTCTCCTGATCCACAAAGGCCAGAAGGTAACTCTTCAGCCACCCGAAGTCCGGAGTATCCGGCTCCCAAGGAGAGCAACGGAAAGAGCCCGGGATTGTCCGGTGCCCAACCGGACACATTGATGGGTCTTTTGGAGCAAGCGGCTATATCAGAGGCGCATCATACCTTAATGGGTGCGGTGATTGAGAGGATTTCATCCGCTAAGAGCGGGTTAAATGAAGCTTTTACAAGCCTGCTACGGGGTTTTAAGGTATGCAAAGTAATACATATTTTTTGACTGTACCGCACATGCTAGATGTGCTCTGTATAGATAGTAGCCCCTGAGACTCTGGTTGCTATCCAAAGATGGCGAACAGAGGATCATAATCTCTGGTAATAATCGCGCCGCTTTATGTGTAGGCGGCCGAGGGTCCGGTAGCTGCCCGGACTACTGATTTTGCCGTACTAAAGCGGCAACTTGACGTGGCCGATGCCGACATCGCACTGGTTAACAAGCGGCTTGACGAGGCCCAGGGTATGTATATTTGGCTTGTCAGAAAATGTTAAGAGGAGCATGATGCTAGTATCTATAATATGCTGTGACTGCAGATGGAGCTGCTGCCGTGGAGACCCTTCGGGTGGAGCTTGTCCGAGCCAAGGAGCAAGCCCGAATAAGCGGTGCGACCGCTCTGAAGGCGGTCGAAGAGTTAAGAGCCGAACAGGCTGCTCATCGCCAGAGCGAAGAAAAGATAGCCTAGATGGCTATCGAGCTGAAAGATGCCGCCGACCACCATGAGCTCCTTGAAAAGGAAAATCAAGAAAAAGCGGCTGACCTGAAGAAGGCCCTGGAGGCAGCCAAGGAGACCCGCTCTGAAATGAGAGGTATATGGGGGGAGCTTCGTGAAGCTAGAGATATCACAGCTGGGAAGCCCTATTTGTTGCGGATGAAGTTCGGACATATGAAGTATGCCCCTCTGGATCAGTTGTGGAGCGCTGCGGACGCGTATGCGGACCTGGCAAAGAGTGCTGCTGATGCGGCCGAATTTTTCAAAGATCGGGAGGACCATAAGGCGGAAAGGTTATTCTGGTGGCAGTTCAGCGCTCCGACGCGTCCGCTGCTGTTGAATGAAAGGATGGCCGCCTGGGCTGAGCTCCATAGGTTGCCCGGGCTTGCTATGAAGTCTGTCCTGGATCATCTTTGGCCACAAGGACCAAGGCCGAACAGTTATTTTACATTAGTGCAACAATTCCTTGGCGCTGCGTCGCATATCGACGCTTTGAAGAGGTCGGCGTGCATTGAGGGCGCGCGGATGGCACTTGCCCGTGTTAAAACATACTGGGCCGGGATGGAAGCCACCGCTATTGCAACCTGGGGTCCGGCGGAAGGCCAGGACCCAGCCGAGCACTATTTTGAAGAAGCCCCAGAAGGTGCCCGTTTAATAGAGGCTCAGTGCTCGAAGATTGCCATGTATATATGTAAATAACCTGAAAGATTGCAGTCGTCGGCTTTAGCCCCCATGCATATAATGCGGGGGTGTTCGGTAAAGCGCATAATCACACCTAATCCAACGTCTTGGTCCGTTTGAGGAGGTGATAGCGCGCGAACAAGGCAATCGGACTATATTGCATTAACACTTTCACTTAGCCATAGGAGTTTGACGGTGGGGCTACTATATAGCCCCTAGTACTCCCGCGTTCATCCGAATACGACGCGCATACGTACATGACCGGGAAACGGTCCTTCGTTAATGCGGAGGAATCCCGAAGATTCTGATGAGTCATCGAGTGGCTGACCAGTCTCGCGCTTTATCATGACAGTCAGTTTTTGGCTTTCTCTACTGAGGTGCTCGCCCAGATGAACTGGGGCACAATCGCAGTAGTTCTCCCGGTGGCACCTTAGCCGATAGAGCGGAATGTAAGGTATCAAAACACGGGAGCCGGGCAAACCCAACATTTGACCAAAGACATGATTCGGAGCTGATGCATATAAGGGCAAACTCGCGACGCCGAACACTCCCTAAGGTATTCGGACTTTATAACATATTCTGGGCTAAGCAACACCATTGATAATGAACCCTAAATTTCCAGGTACATGCGTAAATCTGGCGTGACAAAATGTCAACAACGCCAGTATCCTTCTCAGTTGTGTTAAGTGCCGGGGGAAATGAAGCAACAAGAGACAGTAAAAAAAGGTCTACGCAGGGACTTAATCTAAAAAGAAACCTTGGAACGGGGCCCTGCTGCACGTCTGTGCCTTTGTCCCCGTTGTGCCGTATCCTGGAAGGGCGTAGCACGATGATCATCTATAAAGAAAAAGAAAACCTAGGTGAAAGAATATGGTGATCGTGCGAAAAGTTGGTTATTCTTAATGAACCATAAAAATGCAATCTATGAATTTACAAATAGGATCAAGCCGAATTATGAGTCTTTATACATGCGGGCAGCCCCTAGCACCACATGCGGGGGTGTGTCCGCCAACCAAGCTCAGATTTATCTGGTCTACTACAGCTAGTGGTGCACCGGACACGTCTAACCGCGTCCGTGGTCTTGATGACCAATCATTTATTGGGGAGTTGTTGTGGCTACTAGAGCCGTTGTATATTCTTATGCACATCGAGAACGCTCTATATTTCCGCTAATTGAGATGATGCCACATGGACCGGGCATCTTGAGCTTAAGATAAGCACAATGTGGGACTGCATTAAAACAAGCGAAGGCCGTTCTTCCGAGTTGTGCATGATTGCCACTTCGGAATGGAGCTATGTTGTCGTGGAATTGTCACGTCAGATGTCCTAGTGAAAGGACTTAGTTGTGGAGCCATCGCAACTAGGAAGCCTGAAGGGGTTAATCAGGACAAGGGACACGAGAGGTTTATACTAGTTCGGCCCCTTACGGTGAAGGTAAGGCCTACGTCTAGTTGGGTTGGTATTGCTTGATGTTTCGATGACCAGGGAGCGAGATACGCTATGCCCGGTTCTCGATGAGTTGTTTCTTTCCCTAAGCCGCCAGCGGGTCGTCCCCTTATATACATGGGTGGACGCCCTGCGGCCTACAGAGTCCCAACCGGCTCATAGACAGTGTTCGGCTCGGTGACTAATTAATTCTACCTTATGTTACAAGTCATGTCATCATGTCGGTTTACCACTATGGGCCTTAACCGCCTGTGGGCCTTAAAGCCTTTATTGAACCGCCATCTCCATGCTTGGTCTTGGGCTTCTTTCTGATGAGTCTTCTTTACGTAACCCGGCCCCTCCTGGGCGGCTTACACAAATAGTTATATCCCCAACATTAGGCCCTAGATTGATTTGAACCGGTTCATGTCAATCTTAAAATACCTAAAGAAATAAACCTTCAGCCTTCTGCCTGTGCAAAGGTTTTTAACCCGCCATGACGTCATCCTCTGGATCCGCGTTAACCTGCAGTGACGTCATCTTCACTTAAATTCATATTTTACTCCGCCATATCCTCCAACGGATCTTTGTTTTTATTAACCTTCTGAAAACCGAGGCGTCAGGGCCGCTGGATAATGATGTTTTAGTCTCCTCGTTTCTCGCTCCGTCTTAGTCGGTCTTCCCTTATAAATAGGCATGACCTAGGTCTTCCAGTCTCCCCCTTTGTTCGTCTTCTTCCTCTCGCTGCCTCTCTGCTGCTCAGAGCTTCGCCGCCACCGCCGCCGCAGATCTCCTCGTCTTCACCAACTCAGGCCGCTGCATCAACCTGACTTGACCAGAAAAACGCGACGGACCTCCGCAGCAACTCTGCATCTGTAAGTTTCTTCCTCCTTGTTCCTCATATCTGCATTAAGATTTTCGAGTTCGTCGGTGTTCGTCGCCATCCGTTACGAACCCTTGATAGATTCCACCTCCGAGGCCTCTTTCTGATCTTCAAACAGTATAAAACTGCTGCGGTAGCTGTTTCACACTCATTTCGAATGCAAATAGATCCCTTTTCGCTTGCAGATAGGCCTCCTTCAAGTTTATGAACTCATCTGCACTGGTTTCTAGGTTTAGAAATATTTCCTTTTCTGCACACCTGTTTGATCCAAATTAATCTCTGCAAGTTGCGAAACTTGTTTGTGCGACACTTAGGAAAAAATCTGTTTCTGTTAGGCCCATTTAACTCTAGCGGCTCTCATTGCCGGCTTAAAATAGACAATGTTAATCGACAGCCTTGCCAGCTCCTGGCGACTTAAAATAACTTAACTGTTACTGATTCCCATAGCGGCTTAGATAACCAGATATAATTAGCCATATGTCATTAGGCCCCGTCTTAAGCCGCCATGTTGTATAGACTTAAAAATACTTTCCTTCCGGGTTAAAATTGAACCGGAGCTTCTTATTTTGTCATAGGCTTCCACTTACGTCATGGCACCTAAGGCAACCAAGGCTCCTGTGACCTGTAATTGGGTCCAATCCACTATCACAGAAAGCAAATTGTCTGAATTTGTGAAGTCTGGCCACCTGCCCAAGAAGGAGGAAATGTTTTATCGTGCCCCTGACCCGTCCGAGGAGAAACCTCAGCCCAAAGAAGGGGATGTGATAGTTTCTACGGATCATATGAGCCAGGGATTTGCTTCACCCGGTTCAAAATTCTTCAGGGATGTTTTGCATTTTTTTGACCTCAGACCTCAAGACACTGGACCCAACTCCGTGTCAAATATCTGCAACTTCCAAGTTTTCTGCGAAGTGTACCTGAGAGAAGAGCCCAATCTACTTTTGTTCAGAGAGCTAGTCTATTTAAACAGGCAGAATGAACGTGCCAACGGGCCTAGTCTTGAACTTGGTGGCATCTCAATTCACCGGCGGAGAGACTACCTTTTTCCTTATGCTGAACTGCCGAGTCATCCAAAGGATTGGAATCAGACGTGGTTCTATTGCCATGACAGTTCTCCGGCTGAGGAAAATCCTCTGCCCGGCTTCCGCGCCTTACGCCTTGAATCCAAGCACCCGCTCCCGGATGAACTGACTACTGTTGAACGTCTGCCACTAACTCCCACAATTAGAAAAAATCAAAGCTCTTTTGGGAAATGGCTTAGACGGCATCAATCTGGTCCGAGTCTGGGTCACTTGGCGAGTGCTTCCGTTAAGCCGCCACCCCGGCTTAATGTGCACTTACTCAGGCGAGAAGAATGACCCACTGCGTGATAATCCTGACGATGTACCAGATGATGTGGTGGAGGCTACGACCTAGACGTTGTTGAAAGAGGGCACGGTGACTAGTAATGCCTTTGGCTTACTTCCTTTCTGCAAGAAGAACCCGACCCCCGCAGTGAGTCATCAACCTCAATGAATACTCTTTACTATATTACACCTTGCTTTTACTCATAACCCCTTAACTTTTTTCATAGGCCGATGACAACTTTTGGAAGGTCAAGTATGACCATGAGGTGACAAAACAAGCCAGAGCGACAAAAAGAGCCGAAAGGAAAACCGCCAAGACTGAAACTTCAAAGAAGAGGAAGCCAAGCGATTCAGATATGTTTAAACTTGATGATACTGATGATGATGAAGAAGAGGTAACTTTCAACTCCCTTGACTCTTTATCATCACCTTACTGACATTAAATCTTTTCAGGAAGACACGGGGAACAGCCAAGCCGTCGAGGAAGAGGTAACTATAATCTCCTCCGACTCCGAGCCCCCGCCACGTCAAAAAATTTGAAGAGTAACCTGGAAAGTAAGATTTTCACATCCTTTGGCTTACCAAGATCCTCAATTTCTTTTGAAGCAACATCAACTTGAAAGCCGGAGGCAGACCTGGACCAGCAAGGATATAGAGCTCTCCTCCAGCTTACCTGACGTAACCAGGAAGTGTCGGGCTGAGGTTATCTCCGATTTATGTTCTGTTTTACCTTTGGCGGGCTTAATTCGTCAACCTCTCAATTCATCTGACTCCAATTATCAGGATACCTCTCCTTCCTCCGGCGAGTCTATGCAATCTAACATGCCGGCTTTCAAAACTGCCCCCCGGTAATGTAATTTTGTTTACCTTATGCTTTACCTTACCATGCTTTTGTACTCATCCTTCTGTCTTTGTCCACAACATGCAAGTGAAGCCCAGTAAGAGGGCCAAAAAGAGTAAGCCGTCCCAAGACCTGGTCTTGACTGAACCGAAGCTTGGTACGGCTGCTCCTGACAGCTCTACCAATCAATCGCGCCTGAACCAGCCTATGACATTCCAGCACCAACCTCTGATCCACCCGCCAAAAATACTCTCAACAGCTCTGATAACCCGGAAGCTCCTAGCCCGGCCAAGACAATTGATCCAGAAGTTGAGATTCTGAAGACTCAGTTTGTTGAGCCAGGGCGGCCCACTGTTCTTGCCAAGTGCTCTGCTAAAGAGGATCTTCTGGAACACCGAAAGACCAAGCTAGACATTACTGACTATACTCATTTGAGCGTTGGAGAGATAGTCTCTGGTTATCTCAATCAAGTACACAGCAGCCGTGACCTGGAAATTGGCATGGTGAAGCAAATACAGCAAAAATCTGAGGTATAACTTATGCTATTTTTCTTAATCATACTTACTGTATCAGCCCCCAAGTCTAGTGCTCATGAATAAATATGCTGTAGACTTAGAAAACTGCTTAGCACTACTTTGTCCAGTTTAGAAAGAAGATTTTTAACCCGGTTGTAAGATGACACCTTGAACTTGCGATACACATTAGCCCCCAAGTGTCAAGTATCTTTGCTTGCAAAGTGCTTGGGACTTAATGTTATCTTACCATGACTCTGACTATAAACCAGCATCAATGCAGGCCACCATAAGTCAATTTGAGTCAGAGATTGCTGACCTGAAGAGCCGTCTGACAGCTCAAGAACTTGAAATTTAAAAGGCCAACTCCAAATTTGAATTCAGCATCTCTGAACAAGAGAAGTTGAAGAATAATTTTGAGGCAGAAAAGAAAATCTGGGCTGATGAGAAGGCCTCACTAGTAACCCGGGTCGAGACTACAGAAACATCACTTGCAGAAGCAACAGCCGAGCTGTCCGGCTTAAAGTGCCAGATATCTCAAATGGTCTCAGCCATTTTTGGTAAGTTACTGTATATAACCTCAAATATTGTAATCCTTCCTTTGATGACTATTTTAATCGTTATCTCCAGCTCACCTTATGTTTATGAACGCAGGCCCAGGAGCACAAACCTCAAGCAGAACATGTTGATCAAACTCAAAGCGGTTTAGACTCTAGTGGAGCAACTGTACACCGGGTCACAACATGCTTTGGCCGTTGTAGCTTTATCAAATGCCACTCCCCACCTCCTGCAAGACGTGCTGAAGTGTCTTGATGTACTACCTCAACGGGTCCAAGATCTAAGGCGGGCGTCCTCAAGAGCCGGGGCCATAGCTGCGTTGAGCCGGGCAAAAGCATGGATTCCAGAACTAGACCCAGCCGACCTCGCTCTTGGATACCCGAGTCTGAAAGAGGATGGGATTGTATTTGATGAACATGATTTCACCGCCTGCGTCAAAGATATACGCCCCGTGGCTACTCTCGTTGGGAACGACACTGACATTACCAAGTATCAGCCGGGCTATGACAGTGAGAACCGGAGAATTCCAACACCTCCCTATGATGAAGTCAGCCTGATCCCTCCAACTCGTAAGCATACCTTTGCCCCTGAAGTGGACCCAGCCGGTTTAATAGATGATGAAGCTGAGTTTGAAGCCATGAGTGGCATTGACTAGATCTCGTCAACCTTCCAGGACAGGGCAGCTGACGGAGAGGCAGAGAAGAATAACCCGGAATCTTCAAGCCCACCAAAGGAGTGAACCGCCAGGCGTTTATGACTTTGCGAAAACAATGCTTCATTATTCAGACTCGGGGAGTCTTGTAATAGGGTAGAAAAACCTCTCAATTTTGGTCATGCCTTCGCGCATGTTTATGGCGCTTAATACTTTCGTAAGCCGCCATCGCTATATACTTCCAGCTTATGTTGACCTTTTATATTTCCTTGATGTTAAATTTGCTTGCCTTATCCTGCATATAAAACAAGCAAAATTCCCTTGGCGTTTTATCACATCAGGGGTCACATAAGGTATTGATAACCTAGAGTGCGAACCAAAACATCATATAAAGGCCGGTTTATGATTATATTTGTTTAAACATAATTACAATAGCATACCCGCGATCCTTTTGGTAATCTCGCCTGCTTATAATGCGGGTAAATTTAACTCCTGAAAGTCGGAACATGTAATGTTCACCTGGCACTTAACAACCTGGGGTGATCAATATTAAGCCGGAAGAACAAAAACCATCTCATAGTGCTTTCAAGAAGGTCTCAAGATAGTTAAGTAATTATGCTTATGAAATGTGATGGATAATAAACAATATTCAAAGGCTTCTGATTCGAATATGATCAGTAAACCGTTCCAAAGGGGTTAAGCTAAGATTCGGATACGATCAAGAAGCCCCCAAGTGGGTTTGGCAGTATGCCGATCAAGTGGGTATCGACAGCTATGTTCTGTTTGGTTCGAATACGACCTATGTTTGAACAGGAAGCCCCCAAGTGATCATGGCTAGATTCAGATATGATCATAAGCCGGACCAAAGGGAAAGCCGGATTCAGATATGATCCGCTCCTTCTTGGTTGTTTCCACCACCTGATAAAGAAGACATATAAACTTTTGAGGGTGAAAAGGACAGAGGTCCTGCTTATTGCTTTATATAATATATACATCGTCAAAATATATACATCTTGAGAGCCGGTGGCTCAAGTATAGTAAGGCCGAAGATGGGCGATATTCCACGGCCAGCGGGTCTCCTCCTCTGATTTACGTGAGTCTTTGTGCTCTCGAACATCGATAAGGTAGTATGACCCATTGTTCAGATTCTTACTGACCACAAAGGGTCCTTCCCAAGGAGGGGATAGCTTGTGCATATCAGACTGATCCTGGATGAGCCGGAGCACTAAGTCGCCTTCCTGAAAGGTTCTGCTTCTAACCCGGCGGCTTTGATAGCGGTGCAGGTCTTGCTGGTAAATAGCCGAGCGGGCTATTGCCACGTCTCGCTCCTCATCCAACAAGTCAAGTGCATCCTGATGAGTCAGCCTCAACGTAAGCCACCACACGGGGTGAATCGTGCCGGATGTCACTTGGCAGGACTGCCTCTGCTCCATACACCATGAAGAAAGGTGTGTAACCTGTAGATTTGTCAGGCGTAGTGTTGATGCTCCACAGTACAGAGGGTAACTCCTCCACCCAACAACCCGGAGTCCGCTGTAAAGGGACAAAGAGCCGGGGTTTCATACCCTTCAGGATCTCCCGATTAGCTCTTTCTGCTTGACCATTGGATTGTGGATGAGCAACAGCCGAAACATCAAGCCGGATATGTTCTCGTTGACAGAACTCTTCCATGGCACCATTGGATAGATTAGTGCCATTATCAGTTATGATGCTATGTGGAAAACCAAAACGAAAGATCACTTTTTTCATGAACTGAACCGCCGTGGCTGCATCACACTTACTGACCGGCTCTGCCTCAACCCACTTTGTAAACATATCCATTGCCACCAGGAGGTGTGTCTTTTTATCCTTAGACCTCTTGAAAGGTCCAACCATGTCAAGCCCCAAGATTGCGAACGACCAAGTAATTGGGATCATCCTCAACTCTTGAGCCAACACATGAGCTCGTCGTGAGAATTTTTGACATCCGTCACATTTGCTGACTAGATCCTCCGCATCAGCATGAGCCGTCAGCCAATAGAAACCATGAAGAAAAGCCTTGGCCAAAAGAGATTTGAGGCGACATGATGACCACAATCCCCTTCATGGATCTCACGGAGTATCTCCTGACCCTCCGCAGGTGACACACAACGTTGAGACGCCCCAGTGACACCACGGTGATGTAACTCGCCATGAACAATCGTCATAGACTTGGACCGCTTGATGATTTGTCTCGCCAAGGTCTCATCCTCAGGCAACTCTCCCTGGGTCATATAGGCCAAATATGGCACTGTCCAATCCGGGATGACGTGAAGAGCTGCTACCAGCTGTGCCTCCGGGTGTGGCACTGCTAGTTCTTCCTCTGTAGGTACCTTGACAGAAGGATTATGCAAAACATCGAGAAAGGTGTTAGGCGGCACCGGCTTACGCTGAGATCCCAACCGGCTTAAAGCATCAGCCGCCTCATTCTTCCTTCGATCAATGTGCTCCACTTGATAACCTTTGAAATGCCCAGCCACAGCATCTACTTCATGATGGTAAGCCGCGATAAGGGGATCCTTGGAGTCCCACTTGCCTGACACCTATTGAGCCACAAGATCTGAATAGCCCAAGCATCTTACCCGGCTCAAATTCATCTCTCTGGCCATCCGGAGACCATGGAGTAAGGCCTCGTACTCAGATGAATTGTTAGTACAAGGAAACATAAGCCGGAGCACATAACAAAATTTGTCACCTCGAGGGGAAGTTAAAACAACTCCAGCCCCCGAGCCTTCCAACTGCCTGGACCCATCAAAGTGAATAGTCCAATATGTGTTATCCGGCTTCTCCTCAGGTGCCTGCAACTCTGTCCAATCATTGATAAAGTCCACCAAGGCTTGAGACTTAATGGCGGTACATGGCATGTACTTCAAACCATGAGGCCCAAGCTCAATAGCCCACTTGGCGACTCGTCCTGTGGCCTCCCTATTCTGGATGATGTCTCCCAAGGGGGCAGAACTTACCACAATTATAGGATGACTTTGGAAGTACTACTTCAGCTTCCGGCTTGCCATAAACACTCCGTAAACAAGTTTCTACCAATGTGGATACCTTTGTTTAGACTCAGTGAGCACCTCACTGATGTAGTAAACCGGCCGTTGAACCTGATGCTCCTTGCTAGCCTCCTTATGCTCCACCATGATGGCAACACTGACGGCGTGAATTAGCAGCCACATATAACAGCAACGACTCCTTATCAATGGGAGCCGCAAGGACCGGTGGCTCAGACAACTGTCTCTTTAAATCTTCAAAAGCAGTATCAGCAGCATCACTCCAGACAAAAGTGTCCGTTTT
Organism: Aegilops speltoides; assembly: GCA_021437245.1. Taxonomy (NCBI): domain Eukaryota; kingdom Viridiplantae; phylum Streptophyta; class Magnoliopsida; order Poales; family Poaceae; genus Aegilops; species Aegilops speltoides. The sequence goes on from CM038142.1 coordinate 1,250,092, forward strand.
CTTCATCATCTGATACAGTGGTAGGGCCTTCTCACCTAACCGGCTTATGAACCGGCTTAAACCAGCAACACGACCTGCCAGTCGTTGAACATCATTGATGCACGCCGGTTTAGCCAGAGAGGTAATTGCCTTGATCTTCTCCGGATTAGCTTCAATGCCTCTGTTTGAGACCAAAAAACCCAAGAGCTTGCCTCCAGGTACACCAAATACACACTTGGCCGGGTTAAGCATCATCTTATAAACCCGAAGATTATCAAAGGTCTTTTTCAAGTCAGATATCAAGGTTTCCTTCTCTCTGGACTTCACCACTATGTCATCCACATAAGCATGAACATTGTGCCCAATTTGATCGCGTAGACAGTTCTGTACACATTGCTGATAAGTCGCCTGAGCACTCTTCAGCCCAAATGGCATAGATACTAGCAGAAGGCTCCAAACGGAGTGATGAAAGCCGTCTTCTCCTGGTCATTAACTGCCATTTTGATCTGATGATAACCAGAGTAAGCATCCAAAAAGCTCAAACACTTGCAACCCATCGTAGCATCAATGATTTGATCAATACGGGGGAGAGCAAAGGGATCAGCCGGACAAGCCTTATTTAAGTCCGTGTAATCCACACACATCCGCCAGGTGCCGTTCTTCTTGAGCACGAGCACCGGGTTAGCCAACCACTCCAGGTGAAAAACTTCAACAGTAAAACCAGCCGCTAAGAGCCGGGCGACTTCCTCTCCAATAGCTTTCCGTCTCTCTTTGTTGAACCGTTTAAGAAACTGCCTGACCGGCTTATATTTTGGATCAATATTGAGAGTGTGCTCAGCGAGTTCTCTCGGTACACCCGGAATGTCAGAAGGTTTCCATGCGAAGATGTCCCGGTTCTCACGGATGAACTCGATGAGCGCACTTTCCTATTTAGGATTCAAATTGGCACTGATGCTGAACTGCTTAGATGAATCACCTGGATTGAAATCAACAAGCTTGGTTTCAGCAGCCGACTTAAACTTCATAGCCAGGTCATGCTCGGTGGTTGGCTTCTTTAGAGAGGTCATATCCGCTGGGTCAACATTCTCTTGATAAAACTTCAGCTCCTCTGCTGCACAAACAGACTCAGCATAAGCCGCGTCGCCCTCCTCACATTCCAGAGCTACCTTTCGACTTCCATGCACGGTGATGGTGCCCTTGTGACCCGGCATCTTAAGCTGCAGATAAACATAACACGGTCGTGCCATGAACTCGGCATAAGCCGGCCGTCCAAACAGAGCATGGTATGGACTCCTGATTTTGACCACTTAAAACGTCAATTTCTCAGCCCTGGAATCATGCGCATCTCCAAAGGCCACTTCCAGTTCAATCTTGCCAACTAGGTAAGCCGACTTACCAGGAACCACTCCATGAAAAACAGTGTTGGACGTCTTCAAATTCTTATTAGTTAACCCCATGCGTCGAAAGGTCTCATAATAGAGGATACTGATGCTGCTACCCCTGTCCATGAGTACCTTAGTGAATTTATATCCACCAACCTGAGGTGCTACCACCAAGGCTAACTGACCCGGATTATCAACCCGGAGGGGGTGATCTTCCCTGCTCCATACAATGGGCTGTTCTGACCACCTCAAATAACGGGGAACCACCGGTTCAACAGAATTCACAACCCTCTTATGAACCTTCTGGTCACGTTTGCACAAGCTGGTAGTGAACACGTGATACTGCCCACTATTCAGCTGCTTCGGATGGCTTTGATAACCCAACTGCTGCTGCTGTTGACCCCCCTGACCAGGTTGTTGTTGATTATAGCCGCTTTGATTTCCCTGAAAACCGGAACTTGAACCGCCGCCCGGGCCATGAAAGCCGCCGGCTCCTGAGCCACCGCCCGATCCATGATTTCCATCAAACGTGTTGGAATTCTTGAAAGCCTTCATGATCGCGCAATCCTTCCATAAGTGGGTGGCGGGTTGTTCCCGGGTGCCGTGTCTCGGGCAGGGCTCATTGAGTAGCTGCTCAAGAGATGGGCCTGACCCGCCAGATTGAGGGGCGGTTTGCCCTTACGTCTCTGATTGTTACCCTGTGCATTGGCGTTAGCTACAAACTCCGGGTTACCTTCCGCCTTACGCTTATTGCCTCCTTGATTCATCGGGTTATGCTGCTGGCCCTTTCCATTGCCGTTCTTCTTTCCCTTCCCTGTCTTTTCATCATCAGACGTGGGATCCTTGGTACTATCAGAATCGGAGTATTTGACTAAAGCTGCCATCAGTGTACCCATATCGTTGCAATCACGCTTAAGGCGCCCTAGTTTCTGTCTCAACGGCTCAAAGCTGCAGTTCTTCTCCAACATGAGGACTGCGGAGCCGGCATCCATCTTGTCAGATGAATGCATTATCTCCTTGACCCAGCGTACCCAATGAGTCGTGGATTCACCCTCCTCCTGCTTGCAATTTGTCAAGTCCACAATCGACATAGATTGCTTGCAAGTGTCCTTGAAGTTCTGGATGAAACGGGCCTTTAGCTCTGCCCATGAACCAATGGAATTGGGTGGCAAGCCTTTTAACCAAGACCGGGCCATTCCATCTAACATCATGGTGAAGTACTTAGCCATTGTTGCGTCGCTGACCTCCAACAGCTCCATGGCCATCTCATAACTTTCGATCCACGCTCCAGGCTGTAAATCGGCCGTGTAATTTGGCACCTTTCGAGGTCCCTTGATGTCCTGGGGTAGGCGTACATTACGCAGAGCCGGCACCAAACAAGGAACACCGCCGGTTCTAGTAGCCACTCCCATCTCAACGGAAGTCGTCGGATACTCTGGGAAATCTTGATGAGCCGTCTGTTGAGCCGCTAGCTGAGCTGCCCACTCGTTCTCCTGACGTATTCAGTCTTGTACCGGGTTATAGCCACCGGGCTGGTTACGGCGCTGGGCGTTGCTTGACAAAGCTTCTGACTCCATGTGCCTGCTGTAACTTGGACTCCGGTTTTGACGAGGCGGTGCTAACCAAGGTGCAGGAGTCGAATGAATCCTGTCCTGGCTGTAAGAATAAGTCTCTTGTTGAGCCAGGGCCGTCTGGACAAGTCCTCTGATCCTCCAGATCTCCACCGCTGTCGGATCATCACCGTCCACTGGGAGAGCCGCCAAGCGCGCCGACGCAGTGATTAAGTTCTTCATGGGGTTGGAAAAGTGACCCGGTGGTATCGGCACGTAACGGGGCGGTGCCATGTTCCCATGAGGAGGTGCCATCTCCCGAGGCCGAGCCGGTCCTCCTGTTCTGGCTGTCACAAACTGATTTGCATTTGGCGGGTTACTTGGGCCGGCTTCGGGTGTAGCAAAAAGATTCCAAGGATCATAAACCGGAGGTAAACGGGACTGGGTTTTCTGATGTCTCGTCCTCATCACCTCGTTAGACGTGTTCAGGCTCATTGTAAGCTGGAAGGCCTCTGACTGTAGCCGTTATGCCCGTGCATCCAAAGCCGCCCGTTCTGTGGCTAACCTAGTGTCCTCAGCTGCCAAGGCCTCCCTGGGCCGAGCTATTTCCTCGCGCACCTGTGCCACCTCTGCGTCATGCTCATCTTTATTTGCAGGAATAACCGTGGCGGTTAACAGGGTCGTAAGCTTATCCATGAGATCGGCGATGATCTGAGCAGTGAGCGCGACGGGGCCTCTGCCCGGCCGCTCCTAACTCGGACGTTATTGCAGTAGCAGTTGTAGAGTTTTGGCCGAGTTGAGTCCCAGCCATGAAGACTCCTGCCCAGCTTGGCGGCTCATAGGGGTCCGGAATACTGGAGCTGTCCGAACAGCCCCCAAGCATGCCCTCTTGCACTTGATACAGCGAATCTGTTGAACCGGCGGACGAATCACCATTTGAGAGGACGGCCGTCTCACCACCATCTTCAGATCCTTTAGACAGTTCCTCTCCGTGGATGCAGCCCACAAAGGCACGCTTCATGACGGGTTGAACTCGGGCGGGTCTCGCGCGCTGAGGCGTCTCGACGAGGTCGTTCTAGTTGTCCGGCTCAGGGCCCGGCTCACCAATCCGGCCGATGAAGACGTGGATTCCCCCGAAGGGGACCCGATACCCGTACTCAATTGAGTCGGCATCGGGGCCCCAGCCTTCTTCGTCGATGTAGATCTTGTCGCGACGACTATTGGTCATCCGGCCCACTGCGTATCCCCTGAGCCCTTCGAAGTTGCCCTTCAAGAACTCAAATCCACCGTGCGCTGGCCCCATGGTGGGTGCCAACTATCATGGAATTGTCACGTCAGATGTCCTAGTGAAAGGACTTAGTTGTGGAGCCATCGCAACTAGGAAGCCTGAAGGGTTTAATCAGGACAAGGGACACGAGAGGTTTATACTAGTTCGGCCCCTTACGATGAAGGTAAGGCCTACGTCTAGTTGGGTTGGTAGTGCTTGATGTTTCGATTACCAGGGAGCGAGATAAGCTATGCCCAGTTCTCAATGAGTTGTTTCTTTCCCTAAGCTTCTAGCGGGTCGTCCCCTTATATACACGGGTGGACGCCCTGCGGCATATAGAGTCCCGGCCGGCTCATAGACAGTGTCCGGCTCGGTGACCAATTAATTCTACCTTATGTTACAAGTCATGTCATCATGTCGGTTTACCACTATGGGCCTTAAGCCGCCTGTGGGCCTTAGACCCTTTATTGAACCGCCATCTCCATGCTTGGTCTTGGGCTTCTTTCTAATGAGTCTTCTTTGCATAACCCGGCCCTTCCTGGGCGGCTTACACAAATAGTTATATCCCCAACATATGTCGAAGATTAGTTCTTCTCTTCGAAAGTTGTCGGGAGAACCGAATACAACCTCTAATGTTAGAGAGCCCATACAGCGGGCCTCTATGCCTGGTATTATTCCTTTAAAGGTAGTACTGCTTTGGCTAATTCTTGATGGGTCTATCCCCATTTTGCGGATAGTGTCCTGATATATAAGATTAAGACAACTGCGCCGTCCATAAGGACTCGGGTGAGATGGCATCCGTTAATTATTGGGTCGAGCACCAAGGCAGCCAAACTTCCATGCCAGATACTAGTCAGATGATCCCTGCAATCGAAAGAGATCGGGCAGGCCGACCATGGGTTGAATTTGGGGGCGACGGGCTCTACAACGTAAATCCCCCAGTGTTCGGCTGGCGAGGCTCGTCCTCTTCTTCGCTTGGCGTCTCCCTCCCCTAGTGTTTGGCGTTTAGTTTGCCGGTCTGCTTAAAGACCCAGCATTCTCTGTTGGTGTGATTTGAAGGTTTTTCGGGGTGCCATGAATCTGACATAATTTGTCTAGAATCTTGTTTAGGCTGGATGGTCCATCTCTGGTGCCTTTAAATGGCTTCTTTCGTTGACCGGGTCGAGAGCCCCTAAATCTGGTGTTGACCGTCGTGTTGTCTGGGCTGTCATTATTTTGACGCTTATTTTTACTGCGTCGTGGCTTTCCATTGCCGTCCCTGACTTCTGATGTGCCTGGGTCATTGGTACCGCTGCGGGCCAACCAACTATTCTCGCCTGCGCAAAAGTGGGTCATAAGGCTTGTGAGGGCTGCCATTGTCCTCAGCTTTTCCTTGCCGAGGTGTCTGGCGAGCCATTCATCCCGGACACTATGCTTGAAAGCCGCTAAGGCTTCAGCGTCCGGGCAGTCGACGATTTGATTCTTCTTAGTGAGGAATCTATTCCAAAGCTTTCGGGCTGACTCTCCGGGTTGTTGAATTATGTGACTAAATCGTCTGCATTTGGAGGTCAGACAAAGGTCCCTCGAAAGTTAGCCCTAAAAGCATCCTCAAGTTCTTCCCAACTTCCAATTGAATTTTCGGGGAGGCTTTTCAACCAGTGCCGAGTTGGACCTTTCAACTTGAGGGGCAGATATTTAATGGCGTGGAGATCATCTCCGCGAGCCATGTGGATATGAAGAATGAAGTCCTCAATCCAGACCCCAGGGTCTGTCGTTCCGTCGTATGCTTCTATGATTACGGGTTTAAATCCCTCTGGAAATTCATGATCCAGTACCTCGTCGATGAAGCATAGGGGGTGTGCGACACCCCTGTATTTGGATGCTTCTGACGGTTGTGGTGTTCGGTTTTGATGCCGAGCTGTTATTTGATCAGTATGATAGTTTGGGCGGCCCTGATCCTGTGTCAGAGCACGCTTCCTAGATCCATAGATGGACCTGGCCATACCGGCTTTTTTGTTCAAGTGCTCACGTAAATCGTGTGCTGATTTTGTGCGACATTATTAGCTGCTTTGTCTTGGCCATGACGTGGTCAGTCCGGCCATATTATTTTTCAGCGGTATGGGCTTTATAACCTCGTCGTCGAATTCGGGCAGAAGCTTGCGTTTTGGGTAGCTCTTGGTATGGGGATCACCGCCATATTTTTCTTCAGTGTCGAGCACTTTGTTCCATTTGCGGTTGAGCGTATCCTGCGCGGCATTAAGCCTTTGCTTCTGCTTCTTCAAGCTCCTCGCGGTGGCAATAAGTACTTCGCGAAGGTCTTCTTGTTCCAACTGCTTTTCCGGGATAATGAATGTGTCATCGTCCGGACTGTTCTCCTCTCCAGAAAAAGGTTTATCAGTTTTATCTCTGCCGTCACCATGATCGGACAGCAGCCCCGGATTGTGTTCGGCGTCCCCCAGCTCATCCTGCTCCATCACTGGGTCCATAGGGTTGTCCGGGGTATTATTTCTTTTTGTGCTATTATCACTGTTTTTACTATGATGGGATTTGGGGCGGCGCCAACGCCATCGCTTTGGTTGCTTATCAAGGGGATTATCCTCCGTTGCATCCTTCCGTTCTTCGCCGTCACTTTCTCTGGGTGTATCCACCATGTATATATCATTTGATGAGGTGGCTGTCCAGCGCCCTGTGGACGGTGGTGCCTGTTCTTCTCCGACATCCTCGTCCATACCGTCCATGTCTTCGGAGTCGAAATGAAGCGTGTTGGTTAGGTCGTCGACAGTGGCTATTAAGTGGGTTATGGGTGGGGAACGAATTTCCTCGTCGTCCGCTTCCCACTCGAGTCGGACATATTTCGGCCTGGAATCTCTTGACAAGGAAATAGACTTTAATGAGTTTAGCACGTCACCCAAGGGCAAGTGCTAAAAAATATCCGCGGCGGTGAACTCCATGACCGGTGCCCAATCAGGTTCGATAGGCACGGATGCATGCGGTTCGGATCTTATGGCCGGAGACAAGTCCCGGGGTCCGATGATACCACTCTCACAAGAGGTGGAATCAGTGTTCGGCTCCAACACCGATGAGTGTGCGGCTTCCGTGGCGGTGTCCATCCACCCGTCCTCGGATGGCATGATCTACTCCAGATTAAGAGCCGGGGCAGCCGCAGGCGCGATCTCACGAACACTGTCCGATGGCAGATCTAGGTCATGCTCATCGTGACTGTTTGGCACACCTGCCATGGGCTCGAATCCTCGAAGATCGAGTCTCCGCGGACGTCGTCCATATAGTTCAAGCTTCCAAACCTGATCTGATGACCAGGGGCATAGCTATCGATCTGCTCCAGATGGCCAAGCGAGTTGCCCGCAGTGCGAAGCCGCCAAATACGAAGATCTGTCCGGGGAGGAAAACCTCACCCCAGATCGCATCGTTGTAGATGATTGAAGGAGCCATCAATCCTTATGGTGACGACACAGTGGAACTCTCAATGAAAGCACCAATGTCAGTGTCAAAACCGGCGGATCTCGGGTATGGGGTCCCGAACTGTGTGTCTAAGGCTAATGGTAACAGGAGGCGGGGGACACAATGTTAACCCAGGTTTTGGCCCTCTCGATGGAGGTAATACCCTACTTCCTGCTTGATTGATCTTGATGATATGAGTATTACAAGAGTTGATCTACCACGAGATCGTAGAGGCTAAACCCTAGAAGCTAGCCTATGAATATGATTGTGTTGGTCCTACGGACTAATCCCTCCGGTTTATATAGACACCGGAGTGGGCTAGGGTTACACAGAGTCGGTTACGGAGAAGGAAATCTACATATCCGAATCGCCAAGCTTGCCTTCCATGCAAAGGAGAGTCCCATCCGGACATGGGACAAAGTATTCAATTTTGTATCTTCATAGTCCAACAGTCCGGCCAAACTATATAGTCCGGCTGTCCGGGTACCCCCTTATCCAGGACTCCCTCAACCCTTGAGGTGAATATGTTGGGAGGCGAAACTATAAGCCCCTATCTTTCTATGTGTGTTGTTGAAACTTTTTGCCCATGGGTATGTTGTGAGTGTTAGCAATCATAGAAGATTATATGATGGTTGAGTATGTGGACTTGCCTAAAGGCTCTGATACTTGAACCTTCCTAATAATATGATGAATTCTAGTTGCAAAGTTGATTGAGAACATAGTTTGTTGGTTTACAATAGAGTTTATGCTGTATACTTCAATGTTGTGATGAATTGTTACTTGTTCATGAGAAGTTATATGATAAAAAATTGCAAGATAAATTTTTATGTTAAAGTTCTTTGGTATTATAATAATAAGCCTGATGCTTCCATTTATGTATTTTGTTTTTATCGACACCTCTCTCTCTAAGCATGTGGACATGTTTTTCGATATCGGTCTTTCGCTTGAGGACAAGCAAGGTCTAAGCTTGGGGGAGTTAATACGTCCATTTTGCATTATGATTACCTACTATTATTTATAATTTGTTATGCATAATAATGCTTTTGGGGTATTTCTAATGCCTTTTCTCTCATAATATGCAAGGTTTGCACAAAGGGAGAGAATGCCGGCAGCTGGAATTATGGACCTGAAAAAGCATGTTAGAGATACCTATTCTTTACAGCTCCAAATGAGCTGAAACTTTATGGAGAATTATTTTGGAATAAATAATAAATAATGGAGCAAATAACTACCAGAGGGGGCCACCCTGGTGAGCACAAGACACGAGGGCGTGCCTGGGTCCCCAGGCGGACCCTGGTGGGTTGTTCCCTCCTTGGCCCACCTCCGGTGCCCATATTCTGGTATATAGGTCAAATTGACCTAGAAAAACTCAAAGGGGGACTTTTGGGACGAAGTGTCGCCGTCTCAAGGCGGAACTTGGGCAGGGGCACTTCTTCCCTCCAGCGGAGCGATTCCGCCAGGGGAACTTCCCTCCCGGAGGGGGAAATCATCTTCATCGTCATCACCAACAACCCTCTCATCTTTGGGAGGGCAATCTACATCAACATATTCAATATCACCATCTCCTCTCAAACCCTAGTTCATCTCTTGTGTTCAATCTTTGTACCGAAACCTCAGATTGGTACCTGTGGGTGACTAGTAGTGTTCATTACATCTTGTAGTTGATCACTATATGGTTTATTTGGTGGAATATTATATGTCCAGATCCATTATGCTATTTAATACCCCTCTGATCTTGAGCATAATTATTATTTGGTGGAGAAGTCATGTTGCAAGAATTCATGTGAACTTGATATGTGTTTCATATTTTGACGATATGAATGTTGTGATTCCCTTAGTGGTGTCATGTGAACGTCGACTACATGGAACTTCACCATCTTTGGGCCCAAGGGAATGCATTGTGGAGTAGTTATTAGATGATGGGTTTCTAGAGTGACAGAACCTTAAACCGTAGTTTATGCGCTACTTCATAAGGGAACGATCTGGATCCAAAATTTCAATGCTATGGTTAGATTTTATCTTAATACGTTTCTCTTAGTTGCGGATGCTTGCGAGGGGGTTAATCATAAGTAGGAGGTTTGTTCAAGTAAGAACAACACCTAAGAACTGGTCCACCCACATATCAAATTATCAAAGTAGCGAACATGAATCAAATCAACATGATGAAAGTAGCATGGTGAAATTCCCGTGTACCCTCAACAAAACTTTGCTTATCATAAGAGACCGTTTTGGCCTGTCCTTTGCCACAAAAGGATTGGGATACCTTGCTGCACTTTATTTACCGTGACTGTTGTTTGTCCATTACAAATTATCTTCCTACCAAACTATTTGTTACCGACAATTTCAGTGCCTACAGAAATTACCTTGCTGAAAACCACTTGTCATTTTATTCTGCTCCTCGTTTGGTTCGACACTCTTACTTATCGAGAGGACTACGATTGATCCCCTATACTTGTGGGTCATCAGGGATCATCATTGCTTCCTCATAGTTCGTAAGTTCGTCATTGTCTAACAATGTGACTTCCAAGATAGGATTACCGTACCACTCTGGTGCAGAACGTGTCCTGGTCGGCCTACGAAGTTTAGTATTAGCTTGATTCAAAGTTTCATGATCATCATCATTAGCTTCCTCTCTGGTTGGGAGAAGGTATGATTACCTAATCAAGCTCTTTTTTCTTCTCACTCACTTCTTTCGAGAGACACACCATCTCTAGAAATGAACCATTCTTGGCAACAAGGATCTTGCCCTTAGATCTGTGATAGAAGGTATTGCTACCTCTTGAGCTTGCGTTGGCTTTTCCCTTGAAGAGAAAAGCGTGATGCAGCAAAGGAGTGTAAGTATTTCCCTCAGTTTTTGAGAACCAAAGTATCAATCTAGTAGGAGACAACGCGCAAGCCACCGAATACCTGCACAAACAAACACCAACTTGGACCCACCACGATAAAGGGGTTGTCAATCCCTTCACGGTTATTTGCAAAGTGAGATCTGATAGAGATGGATAAATAACAAAGTAATATTTTTGGTATTTTTGGTTTGTGGAATGGAAAGTAAAAGATTGCAACGGAAGTAAATAGGAAACTAAGATTGTAGATCAGAAACTTGTATGATGGAAAAGAGACCTGGAGCCATAGGTTTCACTAGAGGCTACTCTCAAGATAGAAAATATTACGGTGGGTGAACGAATTAGTGCCAAGCAATTGATATAAAAGTGCATAATTATGACAATATCTAAGGCAATGATCATGAATATAGGCATCACGTCGGTGTCATATAGACCGACTCCTGCCTGCATCTACTACTATTACTCCACACATCGACCGACTCCTGCCTGCATATAGATTATTAAGTTCATAAGAGTAGAGTAACACATTAATTAAGATGACTTGATGTAGCGGGATTAACTCAAGCAATATGATGAAAACCCCATCTTATTATCCTTGATGGAAACAATGAAATATGTGTCATTTCCCCTTCTGTCACTAGGATCGAGCACCGCAAGATTGAACCCAAAGCTAAGCACTTATCCCATTGCAAGAAAAACCAATCTAGTTGGCCAAACCAAATCGATAGTTCGAAGAGACTTGCAAATATATCAAATCATGCATAAAAGAATTTAGAGGAGATTCAAATAATATTCATAGATAAGCTGATCATAAATCCACAATTCATCGGATGTTGGAAAACATACCGCAAAAAAGTATTACATCGAATAGATCTCCAAGAACATCGAGGAGAACATGGTATTGAGAATCAACGATAGAGAAGAAACCATCTAGCTACTAGCTACGGATCTGTAGGTTTGTGATAAACTACTCACACTTCATCGGAGAGGCAATGGTGTTGATGTAGAAGCCCTCCGTGATCGAATCCCCCTCCGGCAGGATGCCGGAAAAGGCCCCAATATGGGATCTCACGAGTACAGAAGGTTGCGGCGGTGGAAAAGTGGTTTCGTGGCTCTCCTGCAAGTTTGTAGGGTATAAGAGTATATATAGGCGAAGGAACGAGGTCGGTGGAGCTATGAGGGGCCCACAAGGGTGGGTTCACACCCTACCCCTGGGCGCGCCCTCCAACCTTGTGGCCGCCTCGTGACTTCTCTGACTTGCACTCCAAGTCATCTGGATGTCTTCTGGTCCAAAAAAATCATTGCGAAAGTTTCATTCCGTTTGGACTCCGTTTGGTATTCCTTCTCTGCGAAACTCTAAAACAACGAAAAAACAAAAACTGGCACTGGGCTCTAGGTTAATAGGTTAGTCCGAACAATCATATAAAATAGCATATTAATGCATATAAAACATCCAAAACAGACAATATAATAGCATAGAACAATAAAAAATTATAGATATGTTGGAGATGTACGAAGCATCCCCAAGCTTAATTCCTGCTCGTCCTCGAGTAGGTAAATGATAAAAAAAGAATTTGTGATGTGGAATGCTACCTAACATATTTTGTCATGTAATTTTCTTTATTTTGGCATGAATGTACATATTCGTATGATTCAAAACAAAAGTTTAGTATTGACATAAAAACAATAATACTTCAAGCATACTAACAAGATAATTATGTCTGCTCAAAATAACATGGCCAAAGAAAGTTTATCCCTACAAAATCATATAGTCTAGCTATGCTCCATCTTCATCACACAAAATATTGAAGTCATGCACAACCCCGGTTTTAGCCAAGCAATTGTTTCATACTTTAGTGTTCTCAAACTTTTTCAACTTTCACGCAATACATGAGCTTGAGCCATGGACATAGCACTATGGGCGGAATAGACGGTGGTGGTGGAGAAGACAAAAAGAGGGAGATAGTCTCACATCAACTAGGGGTATCAACGGGCTATTGAAATGGCCATCAATAGATATCAATGTGAGTGAGTAGGGATTGCCATGCAACGGATGCACTAGAGCTATAAGTTTATGAAAGCTCAAAAGGAAACTTATTGGGTGTGCATCCAACTTGCTTGCTCACGAAGACCTAGGGCAATTTTGAGGAAGCCCATCATTGGAATATACAAGCCAAGTTCTATAATGAAAATTACCACTAGTATATGAAAGTGATATCATAGGAGACTCTCTATCATGAAGATCATGGTGCTACTTTGAAGCACAAGGGTGGTAAAAGGATAGTAGCATTGTCCCTTCTCTCTTTTCTCTCATTTTTTGGTGGGCTTCTTTGGCCTCTTTTTTTATTTGGGATTATTTGGCCTCTTTTATTTTTCATAAAGTCCGGAGACTCATCCGAACTTGTGAGGGAATCATAGCTTCCATCATACTTTCCTCACAAGGGACAATGCTCTAATAATGATGATCATCACACTTTATTTACTTACAACTCAAGAATTACAACTCGATACTAGAACAAAGTATGACTCTATGTGAATGCCTCCGGCGGTGTACCGGGATGCGCAATGAATCAAGAGTGACATGTATGAAAGAATTATGAACGGTGGCTTTGCCATGAATACGATGTCAACTACATGATCATGCAAAGCAATATGACAATGATGATGTGTGTCATGATGAACGGAACAGTGGAAAGTTGCATGGCAATATATCTCGGAATGGCTATGGAAATGCCATAATAGGTATGTATGGTGGCTGTGTTGAGGAAGGTAGTGGGTTTATGGTACCAGCAAAAGTTGTGCGGCACAAGAGAGGCTAGCAATGGTGGAAGGGTGACAGTGCGTATAATCCATGGACTCAACATTAGTCATAAAGAACTCATATACTTATTGCAAAAATTTAGAAGCTATTGAAACCAATTATTAGATGAATGCCCCTAGGGGAAGGGTTGGTAGGAGTTCACCATCACGCGATCCCGACCTCCACACAAAGGATGACAATCAAAAAATAAATCATGCTCCGGCTTCATCACATAACGGTTCACCATACGTGCATGCTACGGGAATCACAAACTTAAACACAAGTATTTCTCAAATTCACAACTACTTACTAGCATGACTCTAATATCCCCATCTTCATATCTCAAAACAATCATAAGAAATCAAACTTCTCATAGCATTCAATGCACTTTATATGAAATTGTTTATTATATCCCTCTTGGATGCCTATCATATTAGGACTAATTTTATAACCAAAGAAAATTACCATGCTGTTTTAAAGACTCTCAAAGTAATATAAGTGAAGTGTGAGAGTTCATCAATTTCTATAAAATAAAGACACCGCCGTGCTCTAAAAGATATAAGTGAAGCACAAAGAGTATTCTAATAAATCATGATTCATGCGTTTATCTCTCAAAAGGTGTATGCAGAAAGGATGATTGTGTAAAACTAAAAAGCATAGACTCAAATAATACAAGACGCTCCAAGCAAAACACATATCATGTGGTGAATAAAAATATAGCCTCAAGTAAAGTTACCGATAGACGAAGACGAAAGAGGGGATGCCTTCCCGGGGCATCTCCAAGCTTAGGATTTTGAACTCCATTACCGGAGCCCAACCGGATTTGGCAGGCTCGGGGGCGCGCGGTCTGGAACCTACAGCCGGACACAAGTCCGAGGGTCCAGTGACACAAACTTCCTTGGGGGTGGAGTCTGTGTTCGGCTCTATCGCTGATGAGTGTGCGGCCTCCGGGGTGGGGTCCATCCATCCGTCCTCGGACGACGTGATCTGCCCCGGCTTTAGGTCCGGAGCTATTGCATGTGCGATATCCCGAGTATTGTCTGACAGCAGGTCTAAGCCGTGCTCGTCGTGACTGTTTGGCGCTCCTGGCGTAGGCCCGAGTCCGTCGAAGATCAAGTCTCCGCGGATATCGGTCATGTAGTTCAAGTTTCCGAACCTAACCTGATGGCCAGGGGCGTAGCTGTCGATCTGTTCCAGATGGCCAAGTGAATTGGCCCGCAGTACGAAGCCACCGAACACGAGGATCTGTCCAGGGAGAAAAGTCTCACCCTGGACCGCGTTGTTGATGATTGAAGGAGCCATCGAGCCTTGCAGCAACGACACAGAGGAACTCTTAATAAAATCACCAATGTCGGTGTCAAAACCGGCGGATATCGGGTAGGGGGTCCCGATCTGTGCGTCTAAGGCTAATGGTAACAGGAGGCAGGGGACATGATGTTTTACCCAGGTTCGGGCCCTCTCGATGGAGGTAATACCCTACTTCCTGCTTGATTGATCTTGATGATATGAGTATTACAAGAGTTGATCTACCATGAGATCGTAGAGCCTAAACCCTAGAAGCTAGCCTATGATGATTATGATTCTGATTGTTACTTCTACAGACTAAACCCTCCGGTTTATATAGACACCGGAGGAGACTAGGGTTACACAGAGTTGGTTACAAAGAAGGAGATCTAACATCCGAATCGCCAAGCTTGTCTTCCACGCAAAGGAGAGTCCCATCCGGACACGGGGCAAAGTCTTGAGTCTTGTATCTTCACGGTCCAACAGTCCTGTCAAAGTATATAGTCCGGTTGTCCGGATACCCCCTAATCCAGGACTCCCTCAATGGTCACTCCTCCTTTCGTTCCTGAGTGCATTACACCAAAATGTCTAGCACACAGGAACGAAGGAGAAGCGACCACCACGACAACAGTCGGGATTTTTCGTCCTCTCGTATGTGGTGGAGACTCTCACTCACTGATTCCTCTCTGACATTTGCGACTGTCGGTGATGATCGTTACTCCTCCTTCCCCTAGTGCATATATAACAAAGGTCTAGCACCCGGAGAATTAGGAGAAACAACCCCCACGACAACAGTCGGGCTTCTTCGTCCTCCCTCATATTTGGTGGATACACTCTGTTGGGGATATAACTATTGAGTATAATCTGCCCAGGAGGGGCCCGGTTATACTCATAAAGAATCATCCGCATTGAAGCCCATGAACATAGGGATTACGGTGTTTTACTGTAGACTTAAAGGCCCAAGGCCCAAGGGCGGATTAGGGCCTGCGTACATAAACCGACATGTAAATATGTAACTTTTGTTGTAAGGTAGGAGAAGGTAGAGACTAAGGCGGACACATGTATGAGCCGGCCTCGGGACTTTGTAGACCACCGGGCGTCGACCTGTCTATATAAAGGGACGACCAGGCGGCGGTTCAAGGACAAGAAACAACAACTCGAGAGCCAGGTAAAGCGATTCCGCTCCCTGATCATCGGGACCACATCAATTCGACCACAACTGGATCGTAGGCTTTTACCTTCACCACAAGGGGCCGAACCAGTATAAACTCCCCGTGTCCTTTGTCTGGTTTAACCCCTTTAAGCTAATCTTGTTGCGATGGCTCCACGACTAAGTCCTTTCACTAGGACATCTGCTGTGACAAATCCACGACAGTTGGCGCCCATCGTGGGGCTATCGCACGATGGTTTCGAGTTCTTAAAGGGAAACTTCGAAGGACTCAAGGGATACGCCATGGGCCGGATGACCAAGAGTCGTCACGGCAAGCTCTACTTCAACGATGCAGGCTGGGGCTCCGAGGCTAGCTCAATCGAGTACGAGTACCGGTTCCCCTTTGGAGGAATTCACATCTTCATTGGCAAGATTGGTGAATCGGGCCCTAAGCTGGACATCTGCACCGACCTCGTCGAGACGGCTCAGCGTGCAAGGCCTGCCCGGGTTCAGCCCGCCATGAAGCATGCGTTCATAGGATTCATGAATGGTGTGGAGCTTGAACCGGTGTCTGATAGTGAGAAAGTCGTTTATTCAGATGGTGAATCATCCACCAGGGAGACCGAGTCACTGTACCAGCTACAAGATGGCCGGTTCGGGGGTTGTTCCGATGGCGACAGTATTCCAAACCCCCTGTAACCGCCGAACCGGGTTGCGATCTTCATGGCCGGTACACAGCCCACGTTGCAGTCTTCAGTGGCGGCAACAATAATTTCCAGATCGGCAGCTGCGGCAGGAGGCCCCACGCGCCCACCGGCCCAAGTCTTGTCCGGTTTATTGGACGCCTGGATGACATTACTCGTTGCACAGGTTACCCCGGATACCAAAGATCAGCATAACGCGGAGGTTGCTAAGCTGCAGGATCAGATAACTCAAGCCAAGGAGGGCTTGGCGGCTGAAGAGACCAGGATGGTGAAGGAAATATGCCCTAGAGGCAATAATAAAGTTATTATTTATTTCCTTATTTCATGATAAATGTTTATCATTCATGCTAGAATTGTATTAACCGGAAACATGATACATGTGTGAATGCATAGACAAACAATATGTCACTAGTATGCCTCTACTAGACTAGCTTGTTAATCAAAGATGGTTACGTTTCCTGACCATGAACAAAGGGTTGTTATTTGATTAACAAGGTCACATCATTAGTAGAATGATCGATTGACATGACCCATTCCATTAGCTTAGCACACGATTGTTTAGTATGTTGCTACTGCTTTTATCCATGACTTATACATGTTCCTCGTAACTATGAGATTATGCAACTCCGTTTCATTGGAGGAACACTTTGGTGCTACCAAGCGTCACAGCGAATCGGGTGATTATAAAGGAGTACTACAGGTGTCTCCAAAGGCGGATGTTGGGTTGGCGTATTTGAGATTAGGTTTTGTCACTCCGATTGTCGGAGAGGTATCTCTGGGCCCTCTCGGTAATACACATCACTGAAGCCTTGCAAGCATTACAACTAATGAGTTAGCTGTGAGATGATGTATTACGAGCGAGTAAAGAGACTTGCGATGTGAGATTGAACTAGGTATTGGATACCGACGATCGAATCTTGGGCAAGTAACATACCGATGACAAAGGAACAACGTATGTTGTTATGCGGTCTCGACCGATAAAGATCTTAGTAGAATATGTAGGAGCCAATATGGGCATCCAGGTCCCGCTATTGGTTATTGACCGAGACGTGTCTCGGTCATGTCTACATTGTTCTCGAACCGTAGGGTCCGCACGCAAGGTTTCGATGATGGTTATATTATGAGTTTGTGTATTTTGATGTACCGAAGAAGTTGAGTCCGGATGTGATCACAGACATGACGAGGAGTCTCGAAATGGTCGAGACATAAAGATTGATATATTGAAGCCTATATTTGGAGTTGGAATGGTTCGGGTGAAATCGAATTTACTGAGATACCGGAGGTTACGGAACCCCGGAACTATATGGGCCATAGTGGGCCTTGGTGGAAAGGAGAAAGGGCCAGCCCAAGGTGGCGCGCGCCTCCCCATCCCTAGTCCTACTAGGACTAGGAAAGGTGGGCCGCCCCCTCTCTCTCTTTCCCCTCCGGTGAATCCTATTCCAACTAGGATTGGAGGAATCCTACTCCCGGAGGAGTAGGACTCCTGGCAGCGCCTCCTCTTGGCCGGCCGGCCCCTCCCCTGCTCCTTTATATACGGGGCAGGGGGCACCCTAGGACACACAAGTTGATCTACGGATCGTTCCTTAGCCGTGTGCGGTGCCCCCTCCACCATATTCCACCTCGGTCATATCGTCATAAAGCTTAGGCGAAGCCTGCGCGATAGAACATCAAGATCGCCACCACGCCGTCGTCTTGTGAAACTCTCCTCCCCAGCTCTCTGGATTGGAGCCGAGGGCGTCATCGAGCTGTACGTGTGTCAAGAACTCGGGGCGCCGAGTAACGGCACGGGATCGGTCGGATCGCGAGGAGAACGTCGACTACTTCCTCTACGTTGTGATCGCTTCCGCTTCGGTCTACGAGGGTACGTAGACAACACTCTCCCCTCTTGTTGCTATACATCACCATGATCTTGCGTGTGCGTAGGAAATTTTTTGAAATTACTACATTCCCCAACAGTGGCATCCGAGCCTAGGTTTTTATGGTTTGATGTTTTGCACGAGTAGAACACAAGCGAGTTGTGGGCGATACAAGTCATACTACCTACCAGCATGTCATACTTTGGTTCAGCGGTATTGTGAGATGAAGCGGCCCGGACCGACATTACGCGTACGCTTACGCGAGACTGGTTTCACCGCTACGAGCACTCGTTGCTTAAAGGTGACTGGTGGGTGTCTGTCTCTCTCACTTTAGTTGAACCGAGTGTGGCTCGCCGGTCCTTGAGAAGGTTAAACGGAGTCTATTTGTGAAATATCGTTGTGGTTTTGATGCGTAGGTGAGATTGGTTCTTGCTTAAGCCCATAGCAGCCACGTAAAATTTGCAACAACAAAGTAGAGGGCGTCTAACTTGTTTTTGCAGGGCATGTTGTGATGTGATATGGTCAAGACATGATGCTATATTTTATTGTATGAGATGATCATGTTTTGTAACGAAGTTATCGGCAACTGGTAGGAGCCATATGGTTGTCGCTTATTGTATGAAATGCAATCGCCATGTAATGCTTTACTTTATCACTAAGCGGTAGCGATAGTCGTAGAAGCATAAGATTGGCGAGGCGACAATGATGCTACGATGGAGATCAAGGTGTCGGCCGGTGGCGATGGTGATCATGATGGTGCTGCGGAGATGGAGATCACGAAGCACAAGGCGATGATGACCATATCATATCACTTATATTGATTTGCATGTGATGTTTATCTTTTATGCATCTTATCTTGCTTTGATTGACGGTAGCATTATAAGATGATCTCTCACTAAATTATCAAGAATTGTTCTCCCGAGTATGCACCGTTGCCAAAGTTAAATCGTGCCCGGACACCACGTGATGATCGGGTGTGATAAGCTCTCGTCCATCTACAACGGGTGCAAGCCAGTTTTGCACACGCAGAATACTCGAGTTAAACTTGACGAGCCTAGCATATGCAGATATGGCCTCGGAACACGGAGACCGAAAGGTCGGCGTGAATCATATAGTAGATATGATCAACATAAGATGTTCACCATTGAAAACTACTCCATTTCACGTGATGATCGGTTATGGTTTAGTTGATTTGGATCACGTGATCACTTAAGATGACTAGAGGGATGTCTGTCTAAGTGGGAGTTCTTAAGTAATATGATTAATTGAACTTAAATTTATCATGAACTTAGTACCTGATAGTATCTTGCTTGTCTATGTTTGATTGTAGATAGATGGCTCGTCTGTTGTTCCGTTGAATTTTAATGCGTTCCTTGAAAGCGAAGTTGAAAGATGATGGTAGCAATTACACGGACTGGGTCCGTAACTCGAGGATTATCCTCATTGCTGCACGTAAGAGTTACGTCTGGATGCACCGCTAGGTGCAGTGCTCTTCTTGCAGGAGCAACACCGGATGTTATGAGCGTCTGGCGAGCAAAGCTGATGACTACTCTATAGTTCGATGTGCCATGCTTTACGGCTTAGAACCGGGACTTCAACGACGTTTTGAGCGTCATGGAGCATATGAGATGTTCCAGAGTTGAAGTTGATATTCCAACAGAATGCTCGGATTGAGAGATATGAAGTCTCCAATAAGTTCTATAGCTGCAAGATGGAGGAGAATAGTTACATCGGTGAGCACATACTCAAAATGTCCGGGTATTACAATCACTTGACTCAACTGGGAGTTAATCTTCCGGATGATTGTGTCATTGATGTAATTCTTCAATCACGCCACCAAGCTACAAAGGCTTCGTGATGAACTATAATATGCAAGGGTTAGTAAAGACTATACCGAGCTCTTCGCAATGCTAAAAGCTGCGGAGGTAGAAATCAGAAGGAGCATCAAGTGTTGATGGTCAATAAGACCACTAGTTTCAAGAAGAAAGGCAAAGGGAAGAAGAAGGGAACTTCAAGAAGAACAGCAAGCAAGTTCTTTGCTCGGGAGAAGAAACCCAGTCTGGCCCTAAACCTGAAATCGAGTGCTTCTACCGCAAGCAGACTAGTCCTTTGGAAGCGGAACTGCCCCAAGTATTTGGCGGATAAGAAGGATGGCAAGGTGAACAAAGGTATATGTGATATACATGTTATTGATGTGTACCTTACTAGAGCTCATGATAGAGCACTGGTATTTGATCTTGGTTACATTGCTAATATTTGCAACTCGAAGCAGGGACTACGGATTAGCGAACACGGCAAAGGGCGAGGTGACGATCGGCGTGGGAAATGGTTCCAAAGTCGATGTGATCGCGGTCGGCACGCTACCTCTACATCTACCTTGGGATTAGTTTTAGACCTAAATAATTGTTATTTGGTGCTGCGTTGAGCATGAACATTATATCTGGATCTTGTTTGATGCGAGGCGGTTATTCATTTAAATCGAGAGAATAATGGTTGTTCTATTTATATGAGTAATATCTTTTATGGTCATGCACCCTTGAAGAGTGGTCTATTTTGATGAATCTCGATAGTAGTGATAGACATATTCATAATGTTGAAACCAAAAGATGCAGAGTTGATAATGATAGTGCAACTTATTTGTGGCACTTGCCGCTTAGGTCATATCGGTGTAAAGCGCATGAAGAAACTCCATCTTGATGGACTTTTGGAGTCACTTGATTATGAATCACTTGGCACTTGCGAACCGTGCCTCATGGGCAAGATGGCTAAAACCCGTTCTCGGTACTATGGAGAGAGCAACAGATTTGTTGGAAATCATACATACAGATGTATGTGGTCCGATGAATGTTGAGGCTCGTGGCGGATATCGTTATTTCCTCACTTTCACAGATGACTTAAGCAGATATGGGTATATCTACTTAATGAAACATAAGTCTGAAACATTTGAAAAGTTCAAAGAATTTCAGAGTGAAGTTGAAAATCATCGTAACAAGAAAATTAAATTTCTACGATCTGATCGTGGAGGTGAATATTTGAGTTCTGAGTTTGGTCTACATTTGAAACAATGCGGAATAGTTTCAGTAACTCACGCCACCGGAACACCACAGCGTAATGGTGTGTCGAACGTCGTAATCTTACTTTACTAGATATGGTGCGATCTATGATGTCTCTTACAGATTTACCGCTATCGTTTTGGGGTTATGCTCTAGAGGCGGCCGCATTCACCTGAATAGAACACCGTCAAAATCCGTTGAGGCGACACCTTATGAACTATGGTTTAGCAAGAAACCAAAGTTGTCGTTTCTTAAAGTTTGGGGAAGCGATGCTTATGTGAAAAAGCTTCAACTGATAAGCTCGAACCCAAATCGGAGAATGTGTCTTCATAGGATACCCAAAGGAGACAGTTGGGTACACCTTCTATCACAGATCCGAAGGCAAGACATTTGTTGCTAAGAATGGATCCTTTCTAGAGAAGGAGTTTCTCTCGAAAGAAGTGAGTGGGAGGAAAGTAGAACTTGATGAGGTAATTGTACCTTCTCCCTTACTTGAAAGTAGTTTGTCGCAGAAACCGGTTTACGAGACATCTACACCAAGTAGTGAGGAAGTTGATGATATTGATCATGAAACTTCAGATCAAGTTACTCTGAACCTCGTAGATCAACGAGTAAGATCCGCACGAGTGAGTGTACGGTAATCCTGTTCGGAAATCATGCTACTAGATCATGATGAACCCACGAACTATGAAGAAGCGATGGTGAGCCCAGATTCCATAAAATGGCTTGAGGCCATGAAATCTGAGATGGGATCCATGTATGAAAACAAAGTATGGACTTTGGTTGACTTGCCCGAGGGTAGGCAAGCAATAGAAAACAAGTGGATCTTCAAGAAGAAGACCGACGCCGACGGTAATGTTATGTCTACAAAGCTCGACTTGTGCAAAGGGTTTCGACAAGTTCAAGGGGTTGACTACGATGAGACCTTCTCACCCGTAGCGATGCTTAAGTCTGTCCGAATCATGTTAGCAATTGCCGCATTTTATGATTATGAAATTTGGCAAATGGATGTAAAGACTGCATTCTTGAATGGATTTATGGAAGAAGAGTTGTATATGATGCAACCAGAAGGTTTTATCGATCCAAAGGGTGCTAACAAAGTATGCAAGCTCCATGATCCATTTATGGACTGGTGCAAGCATCTCGGAGTTGGGATAAGCGCTTTGATAGTGTGATCAAAGCATTTGGGTTCATCTGAGACTTTTGGAGAAGCTTTGTATTTACAAGAAAGTGAGTGGGAGCTCAGTAGCATTTACGATATTATATGTAGATGACATATTACTGATCGGAAATGATATAGAATTCTGGATAGCATTAAGGGATACTTGAATAAGAGTTTTTCAATGAAAGACCTCGGTGAAGCTGCTTACATATTGGGCATTAAAATCTATAGAGATAGATCAAGACACTTAATTGGACTTTCACAAAGCACATACCTTGACAAATTTTGAAGAAGTTCAAAATGGATCAAGCAAAGAAAGGGTTCTTGCCTGTGTTACAAGGTGTGAAGTTGAGTAAGACTCAATGCCCGACCACCGCAGAAGATAGAGAGAAAATGAAAGATGTTCCTATGCTTCAGCCATAGGCTCTATCATGTATGCAATGCTGTGTACGGACCTGATGTGTGTCTTGCTATAAGCTTAGCAGGAAGGTACCAAAGTAATCCAGAGTGGATCATGGACAGCGGTCAAGAACATCTGAAATACGAAAAGGACTAAGGATATGTTTCTCGTATATGGAGGTGATAAAGAGCTCATAAATGGCAGTTACGTTGATGCAAGCTTTGACACCGATCGGACGATTCTAAATCGCAGACCGGATACGATTTACACTAAGCGGAGGAGCTGTCGGTTGGTGCAGTTCTAAACAAAGCGTCGTGGCGGGATCTACATGTGAAGCGGAGTACATAGCAGCCGGAAGCAGCTAATGAAGGAGTGCGGATGAAGGAGTTCATATCCGATCTAGGTGTCATACCTAGTGCATCGGGTCCAATGAAAATCTTCTGTGACAATACTGGAGCAATTGCCTTGGCAAAGGAATCCAGATTTCACAAGAGGACCAAGCACATCAAGAGACGCTTCAATTCCATCCGGGATTTAGTCCAGGTGGGAGACATAGAGATTTGCAAGATACATACGGATCTGAATGTCATGAACCGTTGACTAAGCCTCTTCCACGAGCAAAACATGATCAACACCAAGACTCCATGGGTGTTAGAATCATTACTATGTAATCTAGATTATTGACTCTAGTGCAAGTGGGAGACTGAAGGAAATATGCCCTAGAGGCAATAATAAAGTTATTATTTATTTCCTTATTTCATGATAAATGTTTATCATTCATGCTAGAATTGTATTAACCGGAAACATGATACATGTGTGAATGCATAGACAAACAATATGTCACTAGTATGCCTCTACTAGACTAGCTTGTTAATCAAAGATGGTTACGTTTCCTGACCATGAACAAAGGGTTGTTATTTGATTAACAAGGTCACATCATTAGTAGAATGATCTGATTGACATGACCCATTCCATTAGCTTAGCACACGATCGTTTAGTATGTTGCTACTGCTTTTATCCATGACTTATACATGTTCCTGTAACTATGAGATTATGCAACTCCGTTTACGGAGGAACACTTTGGTGCTACCAAGCGTCTGGCGTAATCGGGTGATTATAAAGGAGTACTACAGGTGTCTCCAAAGGCAGATCTTGGGTTGGCGTATTTGAGATTAGGTTTTGTCACTCCGATTGTCGGAGAGGTATCTCTGGGCCCTCTCGGTAATACACATCATGAAGCCTTGCAAGCATTACAACTAATGAGTTAGCTGTGAGATGATGTATTACTGAGCGAGTAAAGAGACTTGCGATGTGAGATTGAACTAGGTATTGGATACCGACGATCGAATCTCGGGCAAGTAACATACCGATGACAAAGGGAACAACGTATGTTGTTATGCGGTCTGACCGATAAAGATCTTCGTAGAATATGTAGGAGCCAATATGGGCATCCAGGTCCCGCTATTGGTTATTGACTAGAGACGTGTCTCGGTCATGTCTACATTGTTCTCGAACCGTAGGGTCCGCACGCTTAAGGTTTCGATGACGGTTATATTATGAGTTTGTGTATTTTGATGTACCGAAGAAGTTCGGAGTCCCGGATGTGATCACGGACATGACGAGGAGTCTCGAAATGGTTGAGACATAAAGATTGATATATTGGAAGCCTATATTTGGAGTTCGGAATGGTTCCGGGTGAAATAGGGAATTTACCGGAGTACCGGGAGGTTACCGGAACCCCCCGGGAACTATATGGGCCATAGTGGGCCTTGGTGGAAAGGAGAAAGGGCCAGCCCTAGGTGGCGCGCCTCCCCTCCCCTAGTCCTACTAGGACTAGGAAAGGTGGGCCGGCCCCCTCTCTCTCTTTCCCCTCCGGTGAATCCTATTCCAACTAGGATTGGAGGGGGAATCCTACTCCCGGAGGGAGTAGGACTCCCTGGCGCGCCTCCTCTTGGCCGGCCGGCCCCTCCCCCTTGCTCCTTTATATACGGGGCAGGGGCACCCTAGGACACACAAGTTGATCTACGGATCGTTCCTTAGCCGTGTCGGTGCCCCCTCCACCATATTCCACCTCGGTCATATCGTCGCAAAGCTTAGGCGAAGCCTGCGCCGATAGAACATCAAGATCGCCACCACGCCGTCGCCGACGAAACTCTCCTCCCCAGCTCTCTGGATTGGAGCCCGGGGGCGTCATCGAGCTGTCGTGTGTCAAGAACTGGGCGCCGGAGTAACGGCACCGGGATCGGTCGGATCGCGAGGAGAACGTCGACTACTTCCTCTACATTGTGATCGCTTCCGCTTCGGTCTACGAGGGTACGTAGACAACACTCTCCCCTCTTGTTGCTATACATCACCATGATCTTGCGTGTGCGTAGGAATTTTTTTGAAATCACTACGTTCCCCAACAGATGGCTGAGGATCGGGCCGCTTTGGATGCACGAGCACAACGGATTCAAGCAGAAATTACCGGCTCATGTTGGATTAGAACGCATCAAACGACGTATTGCGAAGAAGGCATCGGTCTTGATTGCCGCCGGCTTACGAAGCAATGAATCTCTTCAGCACACCAGGAGTAGGAACCAGTAATCTGGCAGCGGTAAACCGGATTGAAGCGCCAAGGACAGGAGCACCGGATCAGCCACGGGTGACTGATCCGCCTCGACGGACCCATGAACCGCCGTAGTATATAACAGCGCCGCCGGGTCACTTCTCCACCCCTTTGGATAACATGATCACTGCGGCGTTGCGATTGGCAGCTATTCCAATGGAGGGTGAGTCCCCAGCGGCGGTTGAGACGCGGCGCGCCACGGATCTTCTTCAAATGGCTATGGTACAGCAGCAGGCCTATTCATATAGCCGAGACAGACTTCATTCAACCCCGTGCCCTAGCCGGAGTTATAGCCGACACATCGATGAACCGGCTGTGTCAAGCAGTGCGCGAAACTATGATGCCCCTCGAGGTCCCAATCCGGCACGCGGTGGGGCAAATATTCAGGATGTGTTGGATAACGGTAGAGCGCGTCGAGAAGCCGAGTTAGCAACACATGACCGTCAGCTCACTCCGGTTCGATCCACGACTTCCGTGGAACAAGGTCTTACTTTTAGCTCTTGGGGAGTGCCCTGTCTCACCCCGGCTTTGCGTAATGTGCGGCTGCCCAAGGATTTCAAGGGTCCACGTAAGGTGCCTAATTACACTGCCGATTTACCCCGAGTCATGGGTTGAGAGTTATGACATGGCCATGGATATGTTGGATGTGGATGAAGCGGCATGTGCGAAGTATTTCACTATGATGTTGGACGGAACGGCTCGCACTTGGCTGAAAAGTTTACTAGTTAACTCCATTGGGTCATGGGCCAAGTTAAAGGCCCGGTTTATAGCAAACTACAAGGACATTGCAAGCAACCCATGTCAATTGTGGATTTAGCCGCCTGCGTCCAGTAAGAGGGCGAGTCAACAACCCATTGGGTGCGCCGGGTCTCAAAGATTTTGCATTCATCGGACCGCATCAATGCTGACTCGACAGTTATAACATTGGAGGGTGTTTGCCAGTTTAAGCCTTTGAAACTGAAGCTGGGACGGCTCAAGCGTCACTGCAATGACATGGGAACAGTTATGGCTGCTCTGGTTAACTATGCCGATTCTGATAGTGCCAAGGACTCTGAGTCTGATGATGAAACGCCGGGGAAGGGAAAGAAGAGCAGCAACACCAAGGGGCAGCAGCATAGCCAGGCGAGCCACAATAACAATGGTAAGCGTAAAGCGGATAATAATTCAGATTTTGTGGCTTACACCAATGCATAGGACAATGGTCATCGTCGTAAGGGTAGACCGCCCCCACAGGGCGGAGGATCAGGTAGCAATCTGGAGCGTGTGTTAAATCAACCTTGCCCGAGGCACAAAACAAAGGAGAAGCCAGCCACGCATCTCTGGAAGGATTGTTATATCATGCGGGATTTCAAAAACTCGGATCTCTTCCGATATGATCATGGACCGTCCGGCGGTTCAGGACCCGGGTCCTACGGGCCGGGTTATGGTGGAGGTAATTCCGGTTAAGGATTCCAGGGCAATCAGGGTGGACATGGCAATCAAGGCAATCAGAGCAACCAGGGTGGTTATAGCCAGCAGGGAAATCAGCAGCAACAGTCAGGTTACCAAAGTCACCTGAAGCAGTTGAGCAGTGGACAGTATCACGACTTCACCACTAGCCTGTGCAAGCGCGGTCAGAAGCTTCATAAAAGGGCGGTGAACTCCGTTGAACCGGCGGTGCCCCGTTACTTGCGCTGGTCTGAACAACCTATTGTGTGGAGTCGAGAGGATTACTCGCCCCGGGTTGACAATCCGGGCATCTGTCGTTGGTGGTGGCACCTTAGGTAGGAGGTTATAAGTTCACTAAGGTGCCCATGGATGGAGGGAGCAGTATCAACATCTTGTATTATGACACCTTCCGTCATATGGGGTTAACAAATAAGAATCTTAAACCGTCAAACACCATTTTCCATGGTGTGGTGCCTGGCAAATCAGCTTATCCGGTTGGTAAGATAGCCCTGAAAGTTGCTTTTGGAGATGATCATGACTCAAGGTCAGAGACATTGACTTTTGAAGTGGTGAAAATCGAAAGCCCGTACCATGCCCTGTTTGGACGGCCGGCTTATGCTAAGTTCATGGCACGGCCCTCTTATGTTTATCTGCAGCTCAAGATGCCGGGTCATAAGGGGACCATCACAGTGCATGGAAGCCGTAAGATCGCTTTGGAGTGTGAGGAAGGTGATGCGGCCTATGCTGAGTCGGTTTGTGCAGCGGAGGAGTTGAAATTCTATAAGGACAATGTTGATCCGGCTGATATGACTTCTCTAAAAAAACAACTACGGAGCATGATCCGGCCTTGAAGTTTAAATCAGCTGATGAGACCAAGCTGGTTGATTTTGTGCCCGGCGATTCATCCAAGCAGTTCATCATCAGTGCTAATTTGGATCCGAAATAGGAAAGCACGCTCATCGAGTTCATCCGTGAGAATCGGGATATCTTTGCATGGAAGCCTTCTGACATGCCAAGTGTATCGAGGGAACTCGCTGAGCACACCCTTAATGTTGATCCCAAGTTTAAACTGGTCAGACAGTTTCTTCGCCTGTTCAATGAAGAAAGGCGCAAGGCCATTGGTGAGGAGGTCGCCCGGCTCTTGGCAGCAGGGTTCATTGTTGAAGTTTTTCATCCGGAGTGGTTGGCTAATCCGGTGCTGGTGCTTAAGAAGAATGACAGTTGGCGTATGTGTGTAGACTACACAGATTTGAACAAAGCGTGTACAGCTGATCCTTTTGCTCTCCCTCGTATTGATCAAATCATTGATGCTACGGCGGGTTGTGAGCGTTTGAGTTTCTTGGATGCTTATTCGGGTTATCATCAGATCAAGATGGCAGTTAAGGACCAGGAGAAGACAACATTTATAACTCCCTTTGGAGCCTTCTGCTATGTGTCTATGCCTTTTGGGCTCAAGAGTGCCCAGGCGACTTATCAACATTGTGTGCAGAATTGTCTTTGTAATCAGATTGGGCGCAACGTTCATGCTTATGTGGATGATATTGTGGTGAAGTCCAGGAAGGAGGAGACATTGATAGATGACTTGAAGGAGACCTTTGATAACCTCTGGGTTTATAAGATGATGCTTAACCCGGCCAAGTGTGTTTTTGGTGTACCGGCAGGCAAGCTTTTGGGTTTCTTAGTGTCTAACAGGGGCATTGAAGCTAATCCGGAGAAGATCAAGGCTATTACTTCACTGTCTAAACCGAAGTGTATCAACGATGTTCAATGCTTGGCGGGCCGGATTGCAGCCTTAAGCCGATTTATCGATGCGCTTTGGGAGAAGGCCATCCTTTGTATCAAATCTTTGAAGAAAAGCAGATGACTTAAATGCAGGTGATGCGGCTAATGAGGCGTTTGAGGCTCTAAAACGGCAACTCACCGAACCTCCTGTTCTTGCTGCCCCCATTGATAAGGAACCATTGCTGTTGTATGTGGCTGTTAACGCCCGGGCTGTGAGCGTGGCTATTGTGGTGGAACGCAAGGAGGTAGGAAAGGAATATCTGGTTCAGCGACCGGTTTATTACATCTGTGAGGTGCTTATTGAGTCAAAGCAGAGATACCCACATTGACAGAAGCTTGTATATGGGGTTTTCATGGCGAGTCAGAAGCTTAAGCAATACTTTCAGGGCCATACCATTACTGTGGTCAGTTCTGCTCCTTTGGGAGATATCATCCAGAACAGGGAAGCGACTGGCCGGGTCGCTAAGTGGGCTATTGAGCTTGGTCCTCATGGCTTAAAATACATGCCTCGTACGGCCATCAAGTCCCAAGCGCTCGTGGATTTTATCAATGACTGGACAGAGTTGCAGGCGCCAGAGGATAAACCGGATAACACATACTGGACTATTCACTTCGACGGGTCCAGGCAATTGTAGGGCTCGGGGGCTAGAGTGGTTCTTACTTCCCCTCGAGGTGACACATTTTGTTATGTTCTCCGCTTGATGTTTCTTTGTACTAACAATGCAACTGAGTACGAGGCCCTGCTCCATGGTGTTCGAATGGCTAAGGAGATGAATTTGAGCGGGGTTAAATGCTTCAGTGACTCGGACCTGGTGGCTCAACAAGTGTCTGGTACTTGGGATTCCAAGGACCCGCTCATGGCAGCATATCGTCGAGAGGTGTATATTGTTGCAGGACACTTCAAGGGTTATCAGGTGGATCATGTGGACCGGCGAAAGAATGAAGTGGCGGACGCTTTAAGCCGTTTGGGCTCCCAGCGTAAACCGGTGCCGCCCAATGTTTTCTTGGACGTTTTGCATAACCGTCGGTCAAGCTCCCCACGGAGGAAGATTTGGTTGTTCCTGATCTGGAGGCTCAGTTGGTGGCTGTGCTTCACGTCATCCCAGATTGGATGGTCCCATATTTGGCGTATATGAACCGGGGCGACTTAACAGAGGATGAAGTTTTGGCCAGACAGATAGTCCGGCGGTCCAAGTCCATGACTATTATCAATGGCGAGTTACATCACTGCAGCGTCTCGGGGGCTTTTCAGCGCTGCGTCTCTCCTGAAGAAGGCTGTGAGATTTTGTGTGAAATCCACGAAGGGGATTGTGGTCATCATGCCGGTTCAAAATCCCTTGTGGCTAAAGCTTTTCGTCACGGGTTCTATTGGCTGATGGCTCATGCTGATGTTGAAGACTTGGTCAAAAAGTGTGATGGTTGTCAGAAGTTTTCGCGCCGAGCCCACGTTCCGGCTCAGGAGTTGAGGATAATTCCAATCACCTGGTCGTTTGCAACTTGGGGGCTTGATATGGTTGGACCCTTTAAGAGGTCCAAGGACAAGAAGACCCACCTTTTGGTGGCGGTTGATAAGTTTACCAAGTGGGTGGAAGCAGAGCCAGTCAGCAAGTGTAACGCAGCCACGACGGTTCAATTCATGAAGAAGGTGATTTTCCGCTTTGGATTTCCACATAGCATCATCACAGATAATGGCACGAATCTCTCCAAAGGAGCCATTGAGGAGTTCTGTCAGTGTGAGCACATCCGGCTTGATGTGTCATCAGTGGTTTACCCCCAGTCCAATGGTCAAGCTGAAAGGGCTAATCAAGAAATCCTAAAGGGTATCAAGCCCCGGCTTATGGTCCCTTTGCAGAGGACGCTGGGTTGTTGGGTGGAAGAATTGCCGTTCGTATTATGGAGCATTAATACCACCTCCAATAGATCTACGGGTTATACACCTTTCTTCATGGTTTATGGGGCAGAAGCAGTTCTCCCAAGTGATATTCGTCATGACCCGCCTCAAGTGGCAGCTTATGTTGAAGCGGACAATGAAAGAGCACGCCAACAGGCATTGGACCTGTTAGATGATAAACGGGACATAGAGGCGGCTCGCTCGGTGATTTATCAGCAAGACCTACGGCGTTATCACAGCCGCCGGGTTAAAACCAGAACTTTTCAGGAAGGCGACTTAGTGCTCCGTCTTATCCAAGATCAGACCGATATGCACAAGTTGTCCCCACCTTGGGAAGGGCCCTTTGTGGTCAGCAAGAATCTAAACAACGGATCATACTACCTCATCAATGTTCGAGAGCACAAAGACTCACGCAAGTCGGAGGAGGAGACGATCCGACCGTGGAATATAGCTCATCTATGGCCTTATTACACCTGAGCCATAGGCTCCTATCATGTACATATTTTTGGCGATGTATATATTATGATAAATATAATAAACCGGAGCCCAGCTAAAGCGGGGTCTGTTATTTTTCTCATATCATGAGTGGTTACATGGGGGCTTCTGCTTCTAAAGCAGAGTTCTGGTTAATCCAGCTTATAAAGCTGCAAAAAAAGGAGGAAAGAGCATAGCTCAAACATAAGCTTGGGGGCTTCATACC
Organism: Aegilops speltoides; assembly: GCA_021437245.1. Lineage (NCBI taxonomy): Eukaryota > Viridiplantae > Streptophyta > Magnoliopsida > Poales > Poaceae > Aegilops > Aegilops speltoides. The sequence goes on from CM038142.1 coordinate 1,281,369, forward strand.
CAATATCATGCGGTGCCAAAGAGAGTTTATTGCAAAGCATGACTCAAACATACGTATCCACTGAGCACAACTCAAAATGTTGCTTGGGGGATCTTTACTTCCACAGGAACAAAGAATCTACACCTCGCAATAGGCTATCAAGCCACGGCTTGGAAGCCAGGTGTATTCACCTAAAACCCCAGGTTAACCTGCCTTCATCAAGTAAGTCACTCCATCCAGGTAATCCTGGTATGACCCGTTGAACGTTTGACAGTCAATCTTATAAAGACCCTAAACTTGTCAAAGTTAAAACGGTGATTGGTTAATGTGAGGACCATCTTAAAGGCTTTGTGAAATGGTTTACTCAGTGGCCTGGCAGCCCATAAAAAGCCTCGATTTGGGGCCTGGCAGCCCATGAAAAGCCTCACACATTCTTTTTATGCTATTATTTGCTAAGTTTTCTCCTCTGATGAAAGTTTATAATGTCTTATGATAAACCGGCGTCCGTTGACCCGGCTTGCCTTTTAACTATAAGTTGTCATTATATGATAAACCGGTGTCTGCTAAACCGGTCTGGTGCTGGCTATAAGTCGCCTGTATGATCATCCCATGTTTATTATAACCCGGTATGGCTTTATTATAAACCAGCAAAGCATGGTGAGAGTTATAAACACTCAAGATTTGGGTTATCACCCTCAAATAAAGGTGATACAACAACAAAGTGATTCAATATCACAGGTATGATGTATTTCATATTTCAATTATTCTTAATATCACAGCCTAGGTTATAGACCTTGGCTTTATATTGGACGTTATGACCCGTCCGACGATGAACCGCCAGGACAATTTTCAGTTTATTATATGCAGAAGCAGGATTACATACAGCTGTAAAGGATCATAAGAAGTTATAAACATCCTTATCATGAAAGATTAATGGTATCAGGCAAAGTGAATATGTACAATGGCATAACAGACCAAGTGTTTCAACTTGCCTATTACAAGGCGCTTTGACAGCCCAAAAGAATAACTGTTTTGTCACACAGTTGACAATGTGCAGAAGATAAACCGGCCTCCGGATCATGACTCTTCTTCGGGCTGACCTGAAGGTTGCGGATCATCTTGCGCTGGTTCAGCCTCCCTGTCTCCGCCCAGGGGCTGGAAGTCAACAGTTGTCCAATCAATCCCGGTTAAGGCTTGGAAGATAGCTTCATCGTTTTTAAGGTTGGAAGGTTCAACATCAGGGGCGTAAGTATGCTTACGGTTTGGCAGGATCAGATTTTCCACATCATAAGTTGGTGCATTCATCCGCTTGCCGTTGGCATCATAAGTGTTCTGATAAAACGACAAGTCAGTGTCTTCAGCCAACTTGCTTGCCAGTGGACGCATTTCTCTTGTGATAGCCCTAAGGTCTTCATTATCAAATGCTGACCCGTCCTCCTTCTGGCTTGGATAACCATTCCCAATGTCTTCCGGATAGAGGTCAGATATCCAGGCCTTGGCCCGAGTCAATGCGGTAAGAGCACCGACCCTAGCAGTTGATCTCTTCAATTCCTCAATCCGGGCAGGCATCCTGGATGACTTCTCCAGTGTTTCCTTGATTAACGTTGGGGGCGTTTTATTATTGGAAGCTGTGCAGATGGCTCGTTGAGCGCCGGTATATAACTACTCTATCAATATATAGGCAGCCTTCAATTTTTTGCGCATGTCTAAGCGAAGATGAGTAACACGGCTACCAGCAAAAGGATCAAACTCTTGTTAAACCGGGAGTTTCATAACTGGCACTTGTTAAAAATTTATGAAGAGGTTTTTACCAAAGATGGCAGAGGTCATGGCATTGATTTGCCGCTTCAAGATGCTCTGTTCTTCTGTTACCGGATTAAGGGCGTTTTCAGCGTCTTCTGCCCGCTTTAACAAAGTGGCCTTTTCAGCTTCCTAGTCGGCACGTTCGTTTTTAAACCCATCCTTAAGTTGTTCCATGGTTTTCAAAGTGGCAGTCAGCTTCTCTTTAGCCTTACAAGTCTCTGTTTGCTGGGACTTGATATTTTCTTGAAGGTCGGCGATTTGAGAGTCTTTTTTGCTCAGCTCAGCCTGAAAGAGACAGTTAATGGGTTGGTAATACATCTTTGAAGTCCCAAGTCCATAACAAATTATACACTTGGCACTTGGGGGCTAATGCGGATTTCTTTTATCAACTGATATTTCAAGTCCCAAGCACATAACAAGTTATCTACTTGGCACTTGGGGGCTAATGCGGATTGCTTTTTATCAACTATCAATTTAAGTCCCAAGCACTTAACAAGTTATCTACTTGGCACTTGGGAGCTAATGCATATTTGCTCAAGTTCAGATGGGTTATAATGATCACAAATTGGGAATCAGTATGACAGGGGATGTACTGGTTCATCTTAAAGGTATAAACCAGTCCATGGGGGCTACACCAGCAAATATAAAAGCATCAGTACTATTACAATACCCGGTTCACAACATTTTTATGAACCGGCCCTTGGGGGCTACTGGAGTCGATAGTGTGAATCAGTTATAAGGAACAAATATTTATGTACAAGGATGTGATATTTACCTTATACCGATCCTTCATCAGGCCCTCTAAGCCGGCTTCATAATCGCGGGTTGTGTACAGGCGGTTCAGAAAGCCAGAGTGAAGGTCTTGAGCGTTGAGGTGGGCATAGCCTGACAAATCAGATTTCCATTTGCCCTTGTCCATAGCGGTAAATTCTTCCTTGCCACTATGCTTCGATAAAGCGACATGATGGCTAGGGGAGGTGAAACCCGTGCCAGTAACAACAACATCGTCATCAGTGGTCTTGGCTGGACTCGGTGGTTTATCAGATGTTCTTACTGGGCTTGGTGGATTAGCAGATGGACTTGGCGGATCAGCAGGCTGGCCCATCGGGTTCGTCTCCACCGGTTCAACAAAAGTGTCCGGAGCTTGAGGTACCGGATCATCAAGAACAATGTCAGCATTCAGATCAACGGCTTCTGGGATTTTCTCCGGTTCAAAGGTTGGTTCATTGTCAGTCAGTTTGTTCAACTTCGTTTTCTTGCTGGGTCGGGTTTTGGCACTGGAAGAAACAGGCTCAAAGTCAGTGTAAGAACAAATAATGAATGGCATAAAAGGTTAAGTGCAAAATACTTCCCCAGGAACAGTCTTAAGAGGAGGGAGTTGTGTGGCCGATGACTCACCGGATGATGAATGGGAAGTTCCCTGATAATTTGAGTCAGATGGATTAAGAGGATATCGGAAGTAACCCGCCTTAGGATAAAGTGTGTCAGGAGTATAAGAAACGTCTTGGCGGCGTTTGTGAACCGAAGAGTTCAGTAAACCGGAAGAGATCACCACTTGGCCGCTATGCCAAGTTGTGCGGCGAATTTCGTGCTGTTGTGTCTTCAAAAGAAAGTGCGGATCCAAATAAGAAAGAGGGCATGAAAATTTTACTTTCCGGACTGCTCGACGAATTTTTGGTATTGGCACAGGATTTGAATCAGAAGAAAGAATAGTTACCTCATCAGCACGGCTAGCTTCCGCACCATCCTGATAATGATCATTGTCAATAAGGTGTATGAAAAATGAACCAAGAGAGTCAAGTTCTACCTCTGAATCCGGATTATCCATATCGTCATCAATGTTTGGCTCAGATGGTTCAGCAGTTCTCTTTTTGGCAAGTCTCTTTGTAGCTTTGGTCTTGACACGGGGCCCTCTCACCGGTTTATCCTATGATTTCCTTTTCCAGAATGGATCGTCACTCTGCACAGACAGGCAATAAGTTATGAAGGGATACTTAACAAAGGATGGATGAAGACAAAAATGCGGTAATTCTTACCTTTGGCTGTTTATTGGAAGCATAGGAAGGACTGAGCCCTGTTTTGTGGCACTCGGCCACCGGTTCATGAAGCATTTTCTTGACGGCCTCAGTGAATTCATCGTCAGTAAGTTGGATGTCAATATGATGCTGAGGGTCTTTAAGATCCCATGTATATTCACACATTAAACTGGGGCGCCGGCTTAAGGGAAGAACGCTCCAAGAAACCCAGCATCGAACAAAGTCAACGCCAGTCAGTCCGTTTGTGACGAAAGCTCTGAGTTTTGATAACTGAGGGGCATACTTTGCTCATTCCTTGGCAGTCAGACATTGAGGGACTGGATGAGTTTTCATAAGCCGGTGTGGGCGATAACCCGACAGAGGATTTTCGTCGACCGGAGCTGTCTTTCGACAGTAAACCAAGTCTGATTCCAGTCCTTGGGATGACTGTGATGCTAGGCATGAGGGAAATCAACATCTTTCCTCTTCTGAATTGAAACGCCACCCAGATCAGTGTTGGGTCCGTTCGTAAATTCAGTACGTCGGTTTAAGTAAAAAAAATCCCAGAACAACTCAACAGTAGGCTCTTCTTGCAGGTAAACTTCACAAAAAACTTGCCAGTTGCTGATGACCCGCAAGTATACGGGATAGTTGTAGCCTCTTTCGATAAGTAAGAGTGTCGAACCCAACGAGGCGCTAAAGGTAGAACAAATACTCTCTCAAGTCCTATCAACCACTGATACGACTCTACGCACGCTTGACGTTCGCTTTACCTAGAACAAGTATGAAACTAGAAGTACTTTGTAGGTGTGATAGGATAGGTTTGCAAGATAATAAAGAGCGAATAAATATAAACTAGGGGCTGTTTTAGTAAAAGAAGCAATAAAGTAAGTATTAGTAGAGAGCTTTTTGTCACGAGAAAGTTATTTGTCCAAGGCAATCGATAACTAGACCGGTAATCACTATTGCAATTTTATTTGAGGGAGAGCCATAAGCTAACATACTTTGTCTTCTTGGATCATATGCACTTATGATTGGAACTCTAGCAAGCATCTGCAACTACTAAAGATCATTAAGGTAAAAACCATAGCATTAAAGTATCAACTCCCCTTTATCCCATACACAAACAACCTACTTACTCGGGTCTGTGCTTCTGTTCACTCACGCCACCCACCATAAGCAAATAATAAACATATTGCAAACCCTACAGCGGGGATCCCTCGCGCTTGCGCGACACGGAGAGCACCATAGGATAGCACCAATAATAAAACATGCAACTCAAACCAATCACGATCATCAATTAACCCATAGGACAAAACAGATCTACTCAAACATCATAAGATAGCCATACATCATTGGGAAATAATATATAGTGTTGAGCACCATGTTTAATTAGAGATTATAGCAGGTAAGAGAGAGGTTACACCGCTGAATAGGGGTTGAAGAGTTGGTGATGAAGGCGGTGAAGTTGTTGGTGAAGATCGCGGTGATGATGATGGCCCCCGGTGACGTTCCGGCGCCACCGGAAGCAAGGGGGAGAGAGCCCCCCTTCTTGTTCTTCTTCCTTGGCCTCTTCCCTAGATGGGAGAAGGGTTTCCCCTCTGGTCCTTGGCTCCCATGGCATGGGAGGGGCGAGAGCCCCTCCGAGATTGGATCTGTCTCTCTGTCTCTCTCTGTTTCTGCGCTCTCCCTGGCTTCTGTTTCACCGTTTCGTGTATATCTGGAGATCCACAACTCCGATTGGATCGAAACCTTCGTCCAGATCTTTTTCCAAAAATTAGCTTTCTTGTGGCCAAAGAAGGGCATCAACCACCTTACAAGTGGCCCAGGAGGGTGGAGGGCGCGCCCACCTGGAGAGGGTGTGGGCCCCTGTCTCATGGCCACGTCGGGCATCGTCTTGCGTTGATTTTACTTCCCAAAAATCACAAATATTCCAAAATAAATCTCCGTCCATTTTATCCCGTTTGGACTCCGTTTGATATGGGGTTTCTGAAACATAAAACATGCAATGCATGAGAGCAGAGCTTTGGGCAATTGGATCAATATGTTAGTCCCAAAAATAATATAAAAAGTTGCCAAAAGTATATGAAAGTTGAATAATATTGGCATGGAGCAATCAAAAATTATAGATACGACGGAGATGTATCAGCATCCCCAAGCCGAATTCCTTCTCGTCCTCGAGTAGGTAAATGATAAAAAAGATAATTTTTGATGTGGAATGCTACATAGCATAATCTTGACATATATCTAATCATGGCATGAATATTAAGACATGAGTGATTCAAAGCAATAGTCTATCATTTGACATAAAAACAATAATACTTCAAGCCTACTAATAAAGCAATCATGTCTTTTTGAAATAACATGGCCAAAGAAAGTTATCCCTACAAAATCATATAGTCTGGCTATGCTCCATCTTCACCACACAAAATATTCACATCATGCACAACCCTGATGACAAGCCAAGCAATTGGTTCATACTTTTTAACGCGCTTCATCTGTTTCAACCCTCACACAATATATGATCGCAAGCCATGGACATAGCACTATAGGTTAATATGATGATGTTGGAAATATGCCCTAGAGGCAATAATAAAAGTATTATTATATTTCAATGTTCATGATAATTGTCTTTTGTTCATCCTATAACTGTATTATCCGGAAATCGTAATACACGTGTGAACACTTAGACCCAATGAGTCCCTAGTGAGCCTCTAGTTGACTAGCTCGTTGTGATCAATAGATAGTCATGGTTTCCTGACTATGGACATTGGATGTCGTTGATACTAAGCATAGCATAAAAGATCGTATAGTTCGTTTGCTAGAAGCTTTGCCAATGTCAAGTATCTCTTCCTTCGACCATGAGATCGTGTAACTCCGGTTACCGTAGGAGTGCCTTGGTGTATCAAGCGTCACTGGCGAATCGGGTGACTATAAAGGTGCATTACAGGTATCTCCAAAAGTATCATTGGGTTGACACGGATCGAGGCTGGGATTTGTCACTCCGTATGACGGAGAGGTATCTCTGGGCCCACTCGGTAATGCATCATCATAATGAGCTCAAGTTGACCAAGGTGTTGGCGACGGATCATGCATTACTGATCTGAGTAAAGTGACTTGCGTAACGAGACTGAACAAGGTATTGGGATACCGACGATCGAGTCTCGGGCAAGTAACGCACCGATTGACAAAGGAATTGCATACAGGGTTTGATCGAATCCTCGACGTCGTGGTTCAACCGATGAAATCATCGAGGAGCATGTGGGAGCCAACATGGGTATCCAGACCCGCTGTTGGTTATTGCCGAGAGTCGTCTCGGTCATGTCTGCGTGTCTCCCGAACCCGTAGGGTCTACACATAAGGTTCGGTGGCGCTAGGGTTAGTAGGAAGTCAAGTATGTGACTACGAATGTTGTTGAGTCCCGATGAGATCCGGACGTCACGAGGAGTTCGGAAGGGTCCGGAGGTAAAGAATAATATATAGGAAGTGGTGTTTCGCCATCGGAAAGTTTCGGGTCTCGGTAAAATACTGGGACCACCGGAAGGGTCCCGGGGTCCACCGGTGGGGCCACCTATCCGGAGGGCCCCATGGGCTAAGGGGAGGAACCAGCCCACAGGGGATGGTGCGCCCCTAGGCCCACCCGCGCCTAGGGTTGAAACCCTAGGGGGGGGGCGCCCACCGGCAGGGGCACTCCACCCCCTTGGCCGCCGCCCCCCTGGAGATTGGATCTCCAGGGGCCGGCCACCACCCAGGGGGCCTATATAAAGGGGGGAGGGAGGGGGGCTGCTGTAACCATCTCCAAGGCGCAGCCCCTCCCCTCCCCAACACTTCTCCTCCTCCGTAGGCGCTCGGCGAAGCCCTGTCGGAGTACTTCTTCTCCACCATCACCACGCCGTCGTGCTGCCGGTGGAGTTGTCTTCCTCAACCTCTCCTTCCCCCTTGCTGGATCAAGAAGGAGGAGACGTCGCTCGTCCCGTACGTGTGTTGAACGCGGAGGTGCTGTCCGTTCAGCACTTGGACATCGGTGATCTGAATCACGTTCGAGTACGACTCCATCATCACCTTGCAAGCTTCCGCACGCGATCTACAAGTGGTATGTAGATGCAAACTCTCTCCCGTTACTCGTTGCTTAGATGAACTCATAGATGGATCTTGGTGAAGCCGTACGAAAAATTTTAATTTTCTGCAACGTTCCCCAACAGTGGTATCATGAGCTAGGTCTATGCGTAGTTCTGTAATGCACGAGTAGAACACAATTTGTTGTGGGCGTTGATCTTGTCATCTTACTTGCCTATACTAGTCTTTTCTTGCTCAGCGGTATTGTGGGATGAAGCGGCCGGACCAACCTTACACGACGCTTACGTGAGACCGGTTCCACCGATGACATGCACTAGTTGCATAAGGTGGCTGGCGGGTGTCTGTCTCTCCCACTTTACTTGGAGCGGATTCGATGAACAAGGCCCTTATGAAGGGTAAATAGAAGTTGACAAAATCACGTTGTGGTGATTCGTAGGTAAGAAAACGTTCTTGCTAGAACCCAATCGCAGCCACGTAAAAGATGCAACAACAATTAGAGGATGTCTAACTTGTTTTTGCAGCAATTGATCATGTGATGTGATATGGCCAGAAGTTGTGATGAATGATGAATTGTGATGTATGAGATCATGTTCTTGTAATAGGATTCACGACTTGCATGTCGATGAGTATGACAACGGCAGGAGCCATAGGAGTTGTCTTTATTTTTGTATGACCTGCGTGTCATTGAAGAACGCCATGTAAACTACTTTACTTCATTACTAAACGCGTTAGTCATAGAAGTAGAAGTAGTCGTTAGCGTGACAACTTCATGAAGACACGATGATGGAGATCATGATGATGGAGATGATGGTGTCAAGCCGGTGACAAGATGATCATGGAGCCCCAAGATGGAGATCAATGGAGCTTGATGATATTGGCCATATCATGTCACAACTATGTAATTGCATGTGATGTTTATTATGTTTATGCATCTTGTTTACTTAGGACGACGGTAGTAAATAAGATGATCCTTACAAAATTTCAAGAAGTGTTCTCCCCTAGCGTGCACCGTTGCTACAGTTCGTCGCTTCTAAGCACCACGTGATGATCGGTGTGATGGATTCTTACGTTCACATACAACGGGTGTAAGACAGTTTTACACAGAAAACACTTAGGGTTAACTTGACGAGCCTAGCATGTGCAGACATGGCCTCGAACACGGAGACCGAAAGGTCGAACACGAGTCGTATGGAAGATACGATCAACATGAAGATGTTCACCGACGATGACTAGTCCGTCTCACGTGATGATCGGACACGGGCTAGTCGACTCGGATCGTGTAACACTTAGATGACTAGAGGATATCTAATCTAAGTGGGAGTTCATAATTTGATTAGAACTTTGTTATCATGAACTTAGTCTAAAACCTTTGCAAATATGTCTTGTAGATCAATGGCCAACGCTAATGTCAACATGAACTTCAACGTTCCTAGAGAAAACCAAGCTGAAAGATGATGGCAGCAACTATACGGACGGGTCCGGAACACGAGGATCATCCTCATAGCTGCCAGAAGCAATATGTCCTAGACGAACCGCTAGGTGACGCTCCGTCGAAGAACCAAGGCGTTATGAACGCTTGGCAATCTCGTCTTGATGATTACTCCCTCGTTCAATGCGGCATGCTCTACAGACTTAGAACCGGGGCTCCAAAAGCGTTTTGAGCATCACGGAGCATATGAGATGTTCAAGAGCTGAAACTAGTTTTCCAAGCTCATGCCCGGTCGAGATATGATGTCTCCGACAAGTTCTACAGATTGTAAGATGGAGGAGAACAGTTACAAGTGAGCACATCACGAAGATATCAGGTTGCACTTCGTATGACCCAGTTGAACATTAACCTCCCAGATGAGGCGGTCATTGACAGAATCCTCGATCGCTCCCACCAAGCTACAAGAGCTTTGTGATGAACTACAACATGCGGGGATGGAAAAGACCATTCTGAAGTGTTCTCGATCTGAAGTCAGCAGAGGCTGAAATCAAGAAAGAACATCAAGTGTTGATGGTCAATAAGACCACTAAGTTCAAGAAGGGCAAGGGTAAAAAGAACTTCAAGAAGGACGGCAAAGATGTTGCCGCGCCCGTAAGCCCGCTTGGGAAGAAGTCAAATAATGGACCCAAGCACGAGACCGAGTGCTTTTATTGCAAGGGAAGGGTCCCGAAGCGGAACTGCCCCAAATACTTAGCGGATAAGAAGGCCGCAACACCAAAGGTATATTTGATATACATGTAATTGATGTGTACCTTACCGAGACTCGTAGTAACTCACCGGTATTTGATACGGTGCCGTTGCTCATATTTGTAACTCACAGCAGGAGCTACGGAATAAACGGAGGCTGGCGAAGGACGAGGTGACGATCTTGGCGTCGGGAATGGTTCCAGAGTCGATGTGATCGCCGTCGCACGCTGCCTCTACATTTACCTACGGGATTAGTTTTGAACCTCAATAATTGTTATTTAGTGCCAAGTTTGAGCATGAACATTGTATCCGGATCTCGTTTAATCTGAGATGGCTACTCATTTAAGTCTGAGAATAATGGTTGTTCGATTTATATGAGAGATATGTTTTATGGTCATGCTCCGATGGTCAATGGTTTATTCTTAATGAATCTCGGCGTAATATTACACATGTTCATAGTGTGGATGCCAAAAGATGTAAAGTTGATAACGATAGTCCCACATACTTGTGGCACTGCCGCCTTGGTCACATTGGTGTCAAGCGCATGAAGAAGCTCCATGCTGATGGACTTTTAGAGTCTCTTGATTATGAATCGTTTGACACATGCGAACCATGCCTCTTGGGAAAATGACCAAGACTCCGTTCTCGAAACAATGGAGCGAGCAACCAACTTGTTGGAAATCATTCATACCGATGTGTGCGGTCCAATGGCGTTGAGGCTCATGGAGGATATCGTTATGTTCTCACTCTCACTGATGACTTGAGTAGATATGGGTATGTCTACTTAATGAAACACAAGTCTGAGACCTTTGAAAAGTTCAAGGAATTTCAGAGTGAGGTAGAGAATCAACGTGACCGAAAGATAAAGTTCCTACGATCAGATCGTGGAGGAGAATACTTAAGTCACGAGTTTGGTACATACTTAAGAAAATGTGGAATCGTTTCACAACTCACGCCGCCTGGAACACCTCAGCGAAACGGTGTGTCCGAACGTCGTAATCGCACTCTGGATATGGTGCGGTCTATGATGTCTCTTACCGATTTACCGCTATCATTTTTGGGATACACTCTAGAGACAGCTACATTCACTTTAAATAGGGCACCGTCTAAATCCGTTGAGACGACACCGTATGAATTATGGTTTGGGAAGAAACCTAAGCTGTCGTTTCTAAAAGTTTGGGGATGCGATGCTTATGTCAAGAAACTTCAACCTGAAAAGCTCGAACCCAAGTCGGAAAAATGCGTATTCATAGGATACCCTAAGGAAACTGTAGGGTATACCTTCTACTTAAGATCCGAAGGCAAGATCTTTGTTGCCAAGAACGGATGCTTTCTGGAAAAAGAGTTTCTCTCGAAAGAAGTAAGTGGGAGGAAAGTAGAACTCGATGAAGTACTACCTCTCGAGCGGAAATTGGTGCAGCGCAGAAACCGTTCTGTGATGCCCACACCAACCAAGAGGAAAACAATGATGATGATCAAGGTACTTCGGATCAAGTTACTCTTGAACTTCGAAGGTCCACGAGGGCACGTTCCGCACTGAGTGGTACGGCAACCTGTCATGGAAATCATGTTGCTAGACAACAATGAACCTTGAACTATGAAGAAGCAATGGCGGGCCCGGATTCCAACAAATGGCTTGGAGCCATGAAACCGAGATAGAATCCATGTATGAAAACAAAGTATGGACTTTGACAGACTTGCCCGATGATCGGGAGCGATAGAAAACAAATGGATTTTTAAGAAGAAGACGGACGCGGATGGTAATGTTACCATCTATAAAGCTCGACTTGTCGCTAAGGGTTATCGACAAGTTCAAGGGATTGACTACGACGAGACATTCTCTCCGTGGCGAAGCTTAAGTCCGTCCAATCATGTTAGCAATTGCCGCATACTATGATTATGAGATATGGCGATGGACGCCAAAACGGCATTCCTTAACGGACATCTTAAGGAAGAGCTGTATATGATGCAGCCGGAAGGTTTTGTCGATCCTCAGAACGCTAACAAAGTATGCAAGCTCCAGCGATCCATTTATGGACTGGTGCAAGCATCTCGGAGTTGGAACATTCGCTTTGATGAGATGATCAAAGCGTTTGGGTTTATGCAGACTTATGGAGAAGCCTGCGTTTACAAGAAAGTGAGTGGGAGCTCAGAGCATTTCTCCTATTATATGTAGATGACATACTCTTGATGGGAAATGATACAAAACTTCTGGACAGCATTAAGGCCTACTTGAACAAGTGTTTTTCAATGAAGGACCTTGGAGAAGCTGCTTATATATTAGGCATCAAAATCTATAGAGATAGATCGAGACGCCTCATAGGTCTTTCACAAAGCACATACCTTGATAAGATTTTGAAGAGGTTCAAAATGGATCAGTCCAAGAAGGGGTTCTTGCCTATGTTACAAGGTGTGAAATTGAGCTCAGCTCACCACCGACCACGGCAAAAGATAAAGAAGAGATGAGTGTCATCCCTATGCTTCAGCCATAGGATCTATTATGTATGTCATGTTGTGTACTGGATCGATGTAAACCTTGCCGTAAGTTTGGTTGCAAGATACCAAAGTAATCCCGCAAGGAACATTGGACAGCGGTCAAGAATGTCTGAAGTACCGAAAAGGACGAAGGACATGTTTTCGTTTATGGAGGAGACGAAGAGCTCGTCAGAAGGGTTACGCCGACGCTAGCTTCGACTCAGATCTGGATGACTCTAAGTCACAAACCGGATACGTGTATATGTTGAATGGTGGAGCGAGAAGCTGGTGCAGCTGCAAGCGAAGCGTCGTGGTGGGATCTACGTGTGAAGCGGAGTACATGGCAGCCTCGGAGGCAGCGATGAAGCGATTTGGGTGAAGGAGTTCATCACCGACCTTGGAGTCATACCCAACGCGTCGGGGCCGATCAAACTCTTCCGTGACAACTTGGAGCTATTGCCCTTGCCAAGGAGCCCAGGTTTCACAAGAAGACCAGCACATCAAGCGTCGTTTCAACTCCATCCGTGAAAATGTTCAAGATGGAGACATAGAGATTTGCAAAGTACACACGGATCTGAATGTCGCAGATCCGTTGACTAAATCTCTCTCGCGTGCAAAACATGATCAACACCAGAACTCTATGGGTGTTCGATTCATCACAATGTAACTAGATTGGTGACTCTAGTGCAAGTGGAAGACTGTTGGAAATATGCCCTAGAGGCAACAATAAAAGTATTATTATATTTCAATGTTCATGATAATTGTCTTTTGTTCATGCTATAAGCTGTATTATCCGGAAATCGTAATACGTGTGAACACTTAGACCCAATGAGTCGCTAGTGAGCCTCTAGTTGACAAGCTCACAGATCAATAGATAGTCATGGTTTCGACTATGGACATTGGATGTCGTTGATAACGAGATCACATCATTAGGAGAATGATGTGATGGACAACACCCAATCCTAAGCATAGCATAAAAGATCGTATAGTTCGTTTGCTAGAAGCTTTGCCAATGTCAAGTATCTCTTCCTTCGACCATGAGATCGTGTAACTCCGGTTACCGTAGGAGTGCCTTGGGTGTATCAAAGCGTCACAACGAATCGGGTGACTATAAAGGTGCATTACAGGTACCTCCGAAAGTATCTGTTGGGTTGACACGGATCGAGACTGGGATTTGTCACTCCGTATGACGGAGAGGATCTCTGGGCCCACTCGGTAATGCATCATCATAATGAGCTCAAGTTGACCAAGGTGTTGGCGACGGGATCATGCATTACGGTACGAGTAAAGTAACTTGCCGGTAACGAGACTGAACAAGGTATTGGGATACCGACGATCGAGTCTCGGGCAAGTAACGTACCGATTGACAAAGGGAATTGCATACAGGGTTTGATCGAATCCTCGACATCGTGGTTAAACCGATGAAATCATCGAGGAGCATGTGGCAGCCAACATGGGTATCCAGACCCCGCTGTTGGTTATTGCCCGAGAGTCGTCTCGGTCATGTCTGCGTGTCTCCCGAACCCGTAGGGTCTACACTTAAGGTTCGGTGGACGCTAGGGTTAGTAGGAAGTCAAGTATGTGACTACGAATGTTGTTCGAGTCCGGATGAGATCTCGGACGTCACGAGGAGTTCCGAATGGTCCGGAGGTAAAGAATAATATATAGGAAGTGGTGTTTCGCCATCGGGAAAGTTTCGGGTCTCGGTAAAAGCACCGGACCACGAAAGGGTCCGAGGTCCACCGGTGGGGCCACCTATCCGGAGGGCCCCATGGGCTAAAGGGTGAAGGAACCAGCCCACGGGGCTGGTGCGCCCCTAGGCCCACCCCTGCGCCTAGGGTTGAAACCCTAGGGGGGGGGGCCCACCCGGCTTGGGGCACTCCACCCCCTTGGCCGCCCGCCCCGGAGATTGGATCTCAGGGCCGCCACACTGTGGGGCCTATATAAAGGGGGAGGAGGGGCTGCTGTAACCATCTCCAAGGCGCAGCCCTCCCTCCCAACACTTC